>JAJMAW010000023.1:0-145871 GCA_030565085.1 Sugiyamaella pinicola | reverse complement strand
TGCCCGGACCCGTTGCTCCGCTTCGCGGAGGGCTTGGACCACATGGTCAAAGCATTGGGGAAATTAGCCGGTGCTTTAGCTACCTATGCTACTCGCTTCATTGAGGAGTTTGGACTGGAAAGGCCCCAGCCCAATGCTTTGACCATGTGGTCCAAGCCCTCCGCGAAGCGGAGCAACGGGTCCGGGCAGAGCCCGGCCGCCGGAGGCAGACTCGCGGTCAGCGAGAGCATCGTTATACCATTAAGCTACAAGAGGAGAGAAGAGAAATTAAGTAAGTAGAGTAGAGGGGGGTATGGGCGAGGCGATACATTTTATAATGGCAGGCACGAGTGGATTAGATAAAACAGATTAGCATTAAACGTATTCTCATATTCTTGTAAATGGTGGTGGTGGTGGTGGTGGTGATTCTTAGACTTGCGACATGGTGGGAATGCCGGTACGTGGTGCCTGGTTACGACGGGTCGATGGTAGACTGAAGGCGCCTTGGCTGAGAACACCAATGACAGAGTACACCAGGAGAGCCAATACTGTAAAAGTACTAAAGTACAAAAAGGCAACAGAGGCTTGAGCACGACGACATCTGCCTTTGGACCCTTGGGTCACTACATTGTGCTTGACGTATTCTTCATTACCACACGAGTGACAACGAATGGCCGTGGCAATGGCAGTGGCAGCTGCGAAAAGGAACACAAAGTTGAGGAAATCCAATGCTGCAATGACAATGGGAAAAGCCAGAAACTCAATAAACGCAGCTCCAAGGCCGTAAAAGACACCAAATACAAGACCAAATGCCGCAGCGAAAATACCAAAGTTGACCTGGGGATTTGTCCTTGTCTGGTCAGCAATCAGCGAACCGATCAAGCCGAGCAGAATCACAAGATATAGAAACAAAGTTCCACGAAGAACAGGGTCGATAAAGGCAGCCATTATAGAATTAACAAGTGTGAATTAGCGAGTTAATTGAGGATATACGGAGCGGTGAAGAGAAGAGCCTGAAGAGAAGAAGAAGGTGAAGAGCGCAAAGAACTAGAAGAACAACTCAATTACAATATTCGTTCGATTATCGTTGTTCGTTTACGATAATTCGTTTAGTAGGTCACTCGTAGGTTCGTCGTAATTAGTCAAATTCAGTGGCAGTTGCTCTTTTATATAATAAAAAGTCAGCCCCAAAACAAAATAAGAAAAAGCAACTCCCAAACGCAAATAACACAAAAAACAAATGACCTTAACCTAAAAGGGCACTCTCATCATCATCATCATCACAGCCTTGCTAACAACAACAAAAACTGCCCTTTATACGGCCTCTCTCTCTCTCTCTCGGCTGGTGTCACCTGAGCGCCGGGTCTGCCTCCGGCGGCTGGGCTCTGCCCAGACCCGTAGCTCGAGCTTCGCTCGAGGGCTTAGTGCTAGGCCAACCTACGCTACTGCTATGCTGTGTTGCTGCTACTACGACCCACTACCGCACTGTCACTACCACTACCTCTTCTGCCTGGCAAACCTTCTTTCTGCTGGCCCATCCCGTCCCGGCGGCACCTGGCTGCCTTGCCAGCCGCGCTGCTACAATTGCTATGCGCTTACTAACGCCGTGGTCGTCGCCTGGCTCTGCCTCCGGCGGCTGGGCTCTGCCCAGACCCGTAGCTCGAGCTTCGCTCGAGGGCGAGGACCACATCGCACAGTGCGACGACGGTGATGCTGTGCTGCGCTGTGCTGGATGGCCTGGGTGCTACTGCTACTGCTACTGCGCTGAGTGTTTAGTGCTGTGCTGTGCTGTGCTGTGCTGTGCTGTGCTGCTGCGCTGGGTGCTGTGCTGTGCTGCTGCGCTGGGTGCTGGTGCGCTGGGTGCTGAGTGCGGTGCTATGTGGTCCTCGCCCTCGAGCGAAGCTCGAGCTACGGGTCTGGGCAGAGCCCAGCCGCCGGAGGCAGAGCCAGGAGACGACGGTGTTTGTTATGTTCGGATCAGGCGTTGTTGCGCTGATAATGCAGTACCAGATGGGTCTGCCGTGCCGTCTGTTGTCTTGCGTGTGTCAATGCCAGCTGTGCTATTCGCACTCTGCGCTTGCGTACCGACGTTTCCGTGCTTTCTGTATAGAGGATTTGTTTTTCTCTAGCCGAAATAAGCGCAGAACATTATATGACAAGGACAAACAGGAAAATCAAAAGTCTGTCAGGCACATTTCCTTGTTAGGGTGAGGGTGAGAGAGAAGTGCGGAGTTACCGGTATTAAATGGGGGTAGTGGTGGTGGTGGTGGTGGTAGTGGTGGTGGTGGTGGTGGTAGCAGTGGGAGTAGCAGTAGCAGTAGCAGTAGCAGTAGCAGTAGCAGTAGCAGTAGCAGTAGCAGTAGCAGTAGCAGTAGCAGTGGGAGTAGCAGTAGCAGTAGCAGTGGGAGTAGCAGTAGCAGTAGCAGTAGCAGTGGTAGAAGTGTCAATAGTAGTAGCCTCAGTAGGAGTATCAGTAGTAGCAGAGGCAGTAGCAGTAGCAGTAGCAGTAGCAGTAGCAGTAGCAGTAGCAGTAGCAGTAGCAGTAGCAGTAGCAGTAGCAGTAGCAGTAGCAGTAGCAGTAGCAGTAGTAATAGCCCCAGTAGGAGTAGCAGTAGTAATAGCCCCAGTAGGAGTATCAGTAGTAGAAGTAGCCGTATCAATATCAGTATCAGTAGAAGTAGCCGTATGAATATCAGTACCAGTAGTAGTAGCAGAGGCAGTAGCAGTGGCTATGGCAGTAACAGCGGTACTGGTGAGCCGAGTTATAGGCAATTGAGCTGAGCGAGAGCCGAAGGAAGCAACAGCATTGGCACGGCAGCAATTGGCTGTTGCCAGCCTCGCTCACGGGCCTTGATCCCGCAGCAAACAATGCCAATGCCCTTCCGCTTCTCTCTTCTGCCGCACCTCACCAGCTCCAGCTCCAACATGACAAGCCGTCCGTCCTGCCAAAGCTTAATACTACCAGACATCCGACACTCCCAGCCCGAGCAAAGCGTGCAACGCGGCTGGACTCTGGCCGTGCCTATTTGCTATTGCAGTAGCTAAAGTGATGTAATCGTATGATGATACGCAGGTTTCAATTAACAGCTGCATACGATCTTCGTCCTCGTGTTCTCCGCTAACTCCGTGCCATGCAGGGTCCGGCCCTCGGTCTGCCTCCGGCGGCTGGGCTCCGCCCAGACCTGGTTGTGCTCGCTTCGCGAGCAGCTGGGGGTGGAGGCCAGGTCCGGTGCGAGACCGCTGGGTAGACCCTACCGGTCACTCCTCTACAACCTTATCCATATCAGCCGCATATATATATACCCAATAGCTGTTCCCCTACCTGGGCTGACAGGTCCGGTCAGAGTCACTTTGGGCTGTGCGTTCGAGTCGAGTCCTTATCCTTATACTCTGAGGGTCTAAACCTTTGTATCACTTAACAATGACTATAATATAGCTATAGCTGGCACGACCGTGTCGACGACTGTACCTGACGACTGCACCTGTCAGCAGAGCTGCAATTGAACCCTCCACACACTAGCTACGGCGCAGAAAAGGCTCGCGAAGCGAGCACAACGGGTCTGGGCGGAGCCCAGCCGCCGGAGGCAAACCAGACACCCCCTGATTTTGCTGCACGGCTGGCTGTGCTATAAACGCTGGTAAACCCTGTCGACGACCTTGAGATGCCATTGAACCCCCCGTACACCGGGCCACGGCACGCAAGAGGCTCGCGAAGCGAGCACAACGGGTCTGGGCGGAGCCCAGCCGCCGGAGGCAGGCCAAGCGACCCCCTGATTTTGCGATACGGCTGGCAGTGCTACAATAATGATAGTAAGGCACGTAAGCCTTGACGACGACTTGAGATGCCATTGAACCCTCCTCACACTGGCTGCGACACAGAAAGAGGCTCGCGAAGCGAGCACAACGGGTCTGGGCGGAGCCCAGCCGCCGGAGGCAGACTAAGCAACCCCCTGATTCTGCTGTACGGCTGGCTGTGCTATAAGGATGATAATAAACGCTGGTAAACCTTGTCGACGAATTGAGATGCCATTGAACCCCCGTACACTGGGCTACGGCACAGAAGAGGCTCGCGAAGCGAGCACAACGGGTCTGGGCAGAGCCCAGCCGCCGGAGGCAGACCAGGCGACCCCCTGATTTTGCTGTACGGCTGACTGTGCTCTATAATGATGATAGTAAGGCACGCTAGCCTTGATGAAGACTTACGAACCGCTGTACCTGCCAGCAGAGATGCCATTGAGCCCTCCGTACACTGGTGGCGGCACAGCAGAGGCTCGCGAAGCGAGCACAACGGGTCTGGGCAGAGCCCAGCCGCCGGAGGCAGACCAGCGACCCCCTGCGTTTGCGAGCAACCCTAGCCCTGGGTGATGAGAAGTGAGTGCAAGAGCGCAAGAAGATGAAGAAGAAGAACATGAAGAGAGCATGGAAAGATGGCGAGTCACCGAATTGATCAGTTTAAAAGGGTTTTGGAAAAGGGGGTGGCGGATGTGAGTGTGGCGGGTGGTGATGTTGGAGACGGCGGTGGTGACACGTCGTCGTCACTGATTCTCACGTTTGAAGGATCGAACTACGTGCCGTTGTCGGTTATTCAGCAGACATTGAGCCAGTTGTCGGAGAAGGTGAGTGCTGCTGGTGATGGTAGCGGCGGCGGTAACGACCAATCTTGGCATACTCTAAGTTGGGCGACACTGTCGTTGTATGGCCATGTGGTGAACCACTTGCTGGCACAGACATTGCCAATTACAAGTGGCATTTTGTATTGGGATGATGTATTAGATTCTGGCCCGTTGGGATTGGCGGTGTATGGACTCCAGGTATTGCCTGTGTGGGTGTACTGGCAAGGCAGGAAGCTGGCGACTGGTCATTCGGATTGGATCAATGCGAGAAGAACCTTCAGTCTGTCTGCTATTCCGTTTAAGAGAATCCAGCCAAGATCCATTACTGAACTCATTTATATGGCCAACCCAGCATACGTGTCGCTACGAACAAGAATCAAACGTAATAGAAAAGAACTTACTGCTGTTCGAGATGACGCTGCACAAAGACTTGGTTCTGTCGTATCTCAATGCTGGATAGAAGCCGATCCAGATGGCGCAACCAACTCCTTTACAGTAATCGAGTCCAATACTACCAATTGTATTAACATTCTATATAAAGAGATAGTGGATGATACTGCCACCACCGCAATCACCGCCACCATTTACGACTATACACAACGTATTCTTACAATCATAGATCAACTATCTCCTGACAAAGCACGATACGCATCCACTTTAGAATCTCATGGAACTCCAAACTCGTATACCCGGTACTGGCCGGTCGCTGCCGCTGGTATATGGGGTCTGTATAAGATCCTGGGCAATTGGCAAGCAATCACTACCTGGGCCAGGACCCAGTTATGGGAGACTCTTGTTGCGTTCTGGCAGAACCGGCTCGTGAAGCCGCTTTATCAGATTTACGAGACGATCCGATACGATGAGAATGAGCAGGTGGCTCTTATAAGTAAAAAGTCGTTAGAATCCGATATCCGGTCGCTTGAGCGAATGGTAGTAGATCTTGTATCAAAGACCGACAACACTGTCTCTCCCGATGCTCTCCAGGCTCGTGTAGAGCAAGGAGATCTTACGGATGTGCTTGTAAATTACGAGAAACAGATCCAGAAGCCTATCCGATCAATTCTGACAGGCGAATTGATTCATTCGCTCCTGATCCAAGTACAGAAAGCCAAAGTCGATGTCGAGGTGGCAGTCAGCGGCATTGACAAGTTGCTACAGAGCCAGCAACTGGTATTTGGCCTCGTAGCGGCCCTTCCTGCCATTGGCGTCACTTGGTGGACTGTCAAAGCCCTTATCAACCGCACCGTCGAAGGTACTGCACAACGTCGAGTACGTGGTGCTCACAACGTCAAGAGCGAAATATACACCTCCCTCTACAACATCAAGCGCATTCTCCGCAAATCCGCTAAAACCTCGTCACAACTATCCCCCCTTGCACTCGGCCTGCTCCTCTGTCAAACCCATCTTCTCCGCGACCTGGGCCACCAAGTTCTTAACCGCACGCGCTACCGCGAATTCACAGATGATCTCGACGAGCTCGAAATCTCCTCCACCGTTGCCGCCCGAGACCGCGCCCTCGACAGAATCTACTGGAGAAATTACTTCTAGCACATCTTCTCCGTTACTTCCCGGGCTCTGCCTCCGGCGGCTGGGCTCTGCCCAGACCCGTAGCTCCGCTTCGCGGAGGGCCTGATGATCTTGATCTTGAAAACAGGACGGGAACTTGCCAACATGGTTCATACTGAAAGGGACGCTCAAATAATACCACGCCTGAACATCTGGAATCACTTAGGCTGACATTGTCGGGAGGGGTCGAATATACCTCTCGAAGTCGAGTGACTAGAAAACAGGAACATTGTAGAATGGACCCTGCAAGAAATATAATGAATCAACTTAGATTAGTATCATCACACAAGTGTTGAAACAAAGCTATAGTCCAGTGGTGAGGTTACGGGCTTTACCCTGTAGTCTGTCTTTCAGTACCTGCTTCTCTGTCACAATTCAACGCTCATGGGAAATCAACAAAGTGCAAAGGCTCCGTTTTGTCTTGCTGCCATTCGTAAGAAAGAGAAAGAGGATGCTTCCAACATAAAAACAGAACTTACGCCGTTTTTGACATCTAGGTCTCGATGAGATGAGTAGACAATCATTGACCCCTTCATTGGACTGCGCGTTCTGTGCTCGGTCTCTACACAACTTGACCTTAAGATGCTTCTTCATCCAAGAAGGGTCTACAAGTGGTAGTCAATGACATTACACCGCTACCCTTGCCAGCTTCTTGAGCGGTTGTCATATGCCCCCATATTATCGTGAGAGAACTGGTTATAATATGTTGTCCAACAACGATCCGAAATAAAACGCTTCCTTAGTATTCTTTATAATTATGGGCTCTAATTCGCCGTATCTCTCGTCTCATCGGAGATGTTTTCTCAGCTGAACCACTTTCCATCACCGGCAAAACTTTCAAAAGTGACACACGATGCTAGATACTGATGAGCAACTTCAAAATGAGCTTTACCATCGGGTGTTTGGAATCGATAAAACTGTTGAGACAGACACTGTAAGAAAGCGCTATACGGATTTGATGACCAACTTCCCTCGAGTAAGCACCAAGAATAGCGAAAAAGAGGGGCTGTCTACAGACTACTACGATGGAGCTTTGTCAGCAGAAGTAGAAAGAAGAAAAGGCAAGGATTGGTGGGGAAAACAATGGAGTTCTCGAGCTGCCCGTATATATCTATCATTTCAATTACAGAATATTTTCTCAGAATATTATCGCACACCTCTGGTCTTTTCTAGATCAGTAGGTGGTTATTTATACCATTGCAATCAGTTAAGTGATAGCCAGTTTTCTGATAGGTATATAACTGAGTTTCAATCAAGATTTAATTTGGTCGAGGGTAGTCATTTCTCTAAAGTTTCTTAAGACGTTGATTTTTATGATCCCTCTTTCGACGAGGTCCCCTCGAAGCTTTTGGCCCTGTTATCTAAGGCTGAGATAGATATGACGCATAGAGATACTGATCGAATTTTTCCCAGCATAATCATGACGATTGCAAATGCATTCTTAGTATTTTTAAGTTCTTCCATGCGTCCAGACCTGATCACAGGAGTGATGGAGATGCCATACCGGTCGATGGTGTGAACCTTCGAGGTGTAAACGATAATAATGTTGATATTCCATTGGTGTTTTCTATATTTTACGAATCTTCAACTGACTTATTTGGCGCCTTGGATAGTCCCTATTGGAACTTGGCCATGGATGAACTAAGATACTACTTCCTAACCTATAAGACTAACAAATTTATTGTCTCAAGTTATTTCGCTAGTTTTTTCATCAAGTTTGTGGATTATAGAGAACGTGAGCTTCATTATAATATCTATTGTTTAAAACGTGGCTTCACGCAACCTACAGTAAGGCTTGCCATCGCGGCTTTTCTACTGAAGAGCATGGGTTCACTTCCAGAGCAAATAGAGATGCTAATTCGGAAAGTCAAGCGTGAGCGTTTCCCTTATTCAGCACTGCCGAGACCAGAAAATAAAAAGAAGATGGTAACTGGGTCGCCTTATGTCCGTGTCAGTCACGCCGCAACTAAAAGAGCAAGATCGAAAACCCTAGGGGGTCTTGTTAAACGAACTTGTTCAGGGCGCATTGCTCCTCCTGAAACTATATCAAAAATCTATGAAACCGGTTGGCCGGCACTTTCAAAGATTAATTGGAACGGTACTACTGCTCTCGAAAAATTATGCTTTGAATTTGCAATGCAAGGTGCAAAAAGTGATGTTGATAGCCACAAATATGAGATGTCGGCCTATAGAAAACTGAAGTTACTACAACGACATGAAGCGAAGTATTATTATTGAAGACATGAGTGGTTATAAAACATTGGCCGAGTTTGTGGAAGAACGTTGTGCCATTGTACGTAACGGTATTGCTTCTATGGAAGTAGAAATTGAATATTTCCGGTTTCTTGATGATTTGAGGACGTCAGTCCGAGACAGATATCGGCTGATTCACGAAGCGGGAGTTATCCAGTTCCCTCGTTTTCCTTATGACATAGTTGTTCGAGATATTGATGACATTGTAATCACGAATTTCGATTGTAGTTTGGATACAAATGCTGATTTTCGATATTTGCCTCCAGGGCGCCCCGCTGAGCGCACTGCTTGGATTTAAAAATATAATCTTCACTGGTACCCTCCCAGTTTTAGGTTCAGTAGTGTTATTTTATATGAGTCCAGCAAATTTTAAATCTTGCGGTAATCTATCTAAGGTGCAAATGTACCCTGAAACGTGGACCCTGCGCCAACCGCCCTCCGGCACGGCTGTCTATATTTCTCCGACCACTGCAGCTCACGCATATTCCCACGAGTGAGCCGCATATCACCGCCTCACTCCAGTTAGATTACGTCCTCTCCCTCATATATAAATATAATCACCGCCACGCCTGTGCTATCTGCCATAACTCACTCACAACCATGTCCAACAACTCGGCCTTTATCAACCGGTCTTTGACCACTGTTCAGAACGTACGTACTAGGAAGTAGAGGTCGCCTCCGGCGGCTGGGCTCTGCCCAGACCCGTAGCTCCGCTTCGCGGAGGGCTTGGACCACATTGCCAGTGGTGCCATATCGCAAATCAGCGAACCGGTGCTTTGAGGAAATGTGGACCCAACCCTCCGCGAAGCGGAGCTACGGGTCTGGGCAGAGCCCAGCCGCCGGAGGCGACTCCCCAGTGGCCCCACAGCTCACTAACGTGCGAGACCAGGAATTCCAATTTTTGAAAGAGTCTGGCGTTATTTCGGAAGCTTTTTATAATGAGGTGATTAATGCGCTTCCTAGACAGTACTCACCTGGATGCCCTCCTGTGCAGGGTAGCAGTTCGGGAGCTGTAGCAGAGGCTGCACCACCCCCTGTTGGCGCTCCTCCTGTTGGTGGTCCTTCCGGCGCCGAGATTGCAGAGGTGCTGTTTGATTTCCATAACCAGCAGCCCAGTGACCTGGGTCTTCGTAAGGGCGACCAGGTGGTTGTGCTTGAGAAGCTGAATGCCGACTGGTGGCGTGGCCGCGATATTGCCACGAACCAGGAGGGCATCTTCCCAAGCAACTACGTACGTGTCATCGGTGCTGGCAGTGGTGGTCCGTCATACAACGAGAAGAGTACCTACACTCCGCCCACACACGCGCAGTACCCAGGCTCGGGCGCACTAGGTCAGGTGCCATACTCCAGTCCTCCTCCATCCTCACAAAGTGCTCCTCCCTACTACCCGCCACCAAGCACCAACTACTACCCCCAGCCAGTTCCGCAGCCTTCGCCACAACCCCAAGTAGTCGTCCAGCAGCAGCAGCCAGCTCCTCAGGCTGCTCACCACGCAGGCTCGGACGCGTTCAAGAAGTTCGGTAGTAAGCTCGGAAACGCCGCCATCTTCGGCGCCGGCGCCACCATTGGCTCAGATATCGTCAACTCCATCTTCTAACTGCATTCTTTATCTTTATTATTATTACTATCTACGCTGTCCTCTCATCTCACCTCCACTACTTGTCTGCCCTGGCTCTGCCTCCGGCGGCTGGGCTCTGCCCAGACCCGTAGTTCCGCTTCGCGGAGGGCTCTGTGTCGCTACTTTCGCCCCGGGCGCTACCCCTGGCTCTGCCTCCGGCGGCTGGGCTCTGCCCAGACCCGTAGCTCTGCTTCGCGGAGGGCTCTATGTCGCTACTTTTTTTCTTTCGCCCCGGGCGCTACCCCTGGCTCTGCCTCCGGCGGCTGGGCTCTGCCCAGACCCGTAGCACCGCTTCGCGGAGGGCATGGACCACATTTTCTTCCCAGACAGTGGCTAGACATGTAATTCGTGCTTCGCAGAGGGCCCATTAACCTTGATTTCTACCAGATATTTTATCTCCCAGACTTGGGATGCTCGCCAAGTTGAAGGGAAAACAAGCCGATAAGAACTAGGATTGTCATGAACACGGCTATGGATACGGAAAGGACCAATTTACGTTTAACGGTTAGGAGATGTTCGGTCGAGATGCAACACCTCATCGTTTGGCTAGAAGGAAAACGGTGTACGGTGTTTATCGTAGAACTTTTTATAAGACTTCTGGCTGGAGAACTCCATACTTTAGCCCATCTCTGGCTAGCCGCGAGACCAGTTCCTTAGAAACTCCATGTCCCCTTTTTACTTCGCTCCGTTCCGTTCTTTTTTTTTTATCTTCGAAATCAATTATTACATATTATTACATAACAATCTCTTGGAGCTTATTGTTCACTGCACACCTATGGATCGTCTCAATGATAGCGTAGATACTTCTGACGGAAGTATTTGTATTTAGAATTGGTCGGTTTGTCAAGTATCATTTGGTTGCTTATGAACGATATCTCCGTATTGCATGGCTGAGAATTCCGATAGCCTTGATGAGTTTTGCGGCCCGGGCAGATCCCCCATTGGATCACTTCCACAGTACTCTGCATTATTATTTGTAATCGTTTAAGAGAATTGATTACTACTTTGCATTCCAGATAGGTGTGAGACATGGTTTCTTTGTACAGTGTAAGTGCGCTGTTGCTGAGTACGTCTCTTCCCCATCGCCCCAGGCACGGAAGTCTGTGGAGTATGTAACCCTGGCCAGATCTCCGCAAGTGGGTTTCGTTCTGGGCCACCAACTCCCAGCTGTGGATGTGATAAGGCCCCTCGTCGTTCCCCTTCTTTGTTCCACATTCGATGGAAAGTATCTTTGCCTAGGTCTTCCCCGTATTTGTCCAGGTAGTCAAGCGGATTGATGAACCTCTCATTTGGGTGGAACACTTTACCGAGGAATGACAGCCAAAGGTGCCATCTCGGATGAATCAGTTGAGTTCAGGCCTGGAAGCATACTAGCATAGCTGGATAGAGGTGTCAGGGTCGGTTCTGCCGCAAAGTACTGTGGACCGGAGCATGGTAGACGTCGGACCCGGGCACTGCAATGAAAAGCGGTGACTTGAACCGCGAGGTCTAGAAGCTTATCGTCACTTTGGCCCAGCAGTAATAATTCATACTGTGTCGGCCCAAAAAAGACGGTACGGGCATATGAGGGGGATTCGAGGAGGTCGTGGAAGTTTCGAGCACGAGCGGCGAGTAGTTTCTCACGGAGATCCCATAGTCCAAAACCGCCTTGCTCAACTTCTTTCGAGGTCCCCGGATTTTGTTTAGGGCAAGCTCTTGAATGGCCTGGATAGTACTTGGAGGCGCAGGATTGAAGGGATCATGTGTTGATGACGAAGTATTGCGTTGCGCTGCCAGAGGAAGATCATAACTTTGGCTAGGTGTTTGATCCATGGACTCTTGACGGGGTCTGTAAGGATTCTCGGCCTTCAGTCCGTTCGTGATTGGAGTTGACGAAGGTACCCCGAAGCCACACGGCTGAATCACACCTCCGTATGAATTAATATTGTTGATTCATATCTAGCATTCGTTCCTGGTTATAATAATTGGTATCGTTACTAAGAATTAGTTTAACATCTAAAAATTTATATAATAATTGGATAAATAAATATAATGTAACTTGGAAGCATGTGGGGCTGACACGTGAGGCTGACAGGTGAGGCTGAAACATGAGCCTGAAACATAACATGAACGCCCTCTTCGTCACATTTTGTATTGTAGAAGACGTTGCCAGGTTCATTGCAAATAAGCTTGCGCAGACCGTACCGCGCCCGTTCCGCGTCCGTGCCGCGACCTACACCGCGACCCCCTCGTTATCCAGGAGGTCGCGGCCAAACTCCGCGCAGCGGAGTTTCTACGGGTCTGGGCAGAGCCCAGCCGCCGGAGGCAGACTCGCCGTCTCCGATTGTTGAGCGCATCGACGGGACCCTGGCGACGAACCCCCTCGTTAGCCAGGAGGCTGCGATCAAAACTCCGCGAAGCGGAGTTTCAACGGGTCTGGGCAGAGCCCAGCCGCCGGAGGCAGACTCCGTCGTCCCCCTTCCGTGTTGAGCGAGCGCATCGATGGAATCGATGGATCAGCGAGGGTCGTCGAGAAGACAGAGATGCACGCGCGCGTGCGTACCTCCACGACCTATCGTGGAAGTGAAAAAAAAGTTTTTTTTTGTTGAGATAGGGGCGCCCACAGTTTGGATCTGGATCTGGCATCTGGCATGTTATCAGCGTTATCGGACAGGCTAGTCGTCAACCTAATCTCGCTTTTCGCTTATTCCCCGCACAGGCCACAGCCGATCAAGCGCGCGGTGGCGGCGGCAGTGGCAGTGGCAGAAGACAGAAAAAATGGGCATAAGTAGCGCAATGCGGACGTTCAAGCACGCACTCTCTCGCTCAACAAACATGCTAACTAGTTGTAGTGTACTGCAGAGCTGTCACGACCAGTTTATTCCGGCGCTCGCAGTCAGCGTAGCGCTGCGCTAGCTCGGGGGGTGTGCCTCCGGCGGCTGGGCTCTGCCCAGACCCGTAGAAACTCCGCTGCGCGGAGTTTTGGCTTGGACCGTTGGGTTGGGCGTCGTCGCAGTCTGTCAAACAGTGCGTGTTGCGGTCCAAGCGCCTCCGCGCAGCGGAGGACAACGGGTCTGGGCAGCGCCCAGCCGCCGGAGGCAGGGCCCGGGCACAGCACAGCCGTGCGGATACGAACCCCACTTTTGTTTGTGTCAGATGGCGAGCAGTTGCTTTTTGTGGAGTGATAAAAGTCAGACCACAGTTGCGTTTCGCGCAGGTGAAATGCGAGAGTACAAGGGGAGTCGCACAAAGAAAACGAAACAGGAAAAAGCTGCGCAGAGCTGCGCACAACAGCGCACGAGAACGAGAGCGACGGCGAACGCGTAGCAGTAGCAGTAGCAGCAGCAGTAGCAGCAGCAGAAGCAGCAGTGGCTGACCAACGCAAAGCTGGTGAAAAGAGAGCGAGCGTCGCAACATCCGCGCAGCCATATCGGAGATGGATCGGGGCCAGGAGTTAATGCACTCGCGCACGCACTCGCGCACGCACAAAACGCACACCTAAACGTTAAAAAGATAAGCTATGAACTATAAACTATAGCCGAGCGCAACGCCAGCGCAACGCCAGCGCAGCGCAGCGCAGCGCCAACGCCAACGCCAACGCCAACGCCTGAGCCCAGGCCTGAGCCAAAGCCTAAATCCAAGTCTAAATCTAAGCGAACGCCCAAGCTTCGCCTACGCTACGCTGCGCTGCGCTACAGCCACACTACACGCCGCGCTGACGTTAATGTTTATTAACATTAAAGTTAACGCTATGCTATGTGACAGCCTGTAGCGTAAGAAAAGGACGGTAAACAGGGCTAACGCGAAACTTAGAAATATCAGCGCTGCTGCTGGCTTCTCCGTGAGATGCCTGGGCTGCCTCCGGCGGCTAGGCTCCGCCCAGACCTGGTTGTGCTCGCTCCGCGAGCTGCGCACGGGGCCCCCATAGACATCGAGCGCAGCTCGATCAACGGGTCTGGGCAGAGCCCAGCCGCCGGAGGCAGCCCAGGCAGCCCGCGCAGCCAGCCAGCGCAGCCAGCCAGCGCGAGCGCGCCCCCACGGCTCGTTGTCGTCGTCGTTGTCGTTAGTGCCATCTCACGCCATCGTCGTGGTGTTAGTGCGGGCAACAATCAACGCTGCCAAAATCAACCGTATAAGTAAGTGGCCAACATCAGTTAGCGTTGCTGCGCGCGCACAGTAACAGTGCTCCTATACGTGATTGACACTGTGTCTTGCAGTGAGTGAGTGAGTGAGTCCGGCGGCCGGACTCTGCCCGGACCCGATGCTCCGGTTTCGCGGAGATACGCGGTTATTCGGTCGGCACGCAGTGAGTAAGTGGCACGCAGTGAGTGCACAGTCAGTGCGCAGTCAGACCGAGAAGAATGCTTAATCAGGATCGGAATAATCCTGTGCGCACTGCACGCTACGCACTACGCTCAACGCACTACGCTCTGCGCACTACGCTCTGCGCACCTCAACAGCGCTAGCACCCTTGGACCAGCCCAGGACCTCCGCACCCTCAGCCTTCTCGTTGTCCCAACACCGAGCCGCTCGCGAAGCGAGCACAACGGGTCCGGGCAGCGCCCGGCCGCCGGAGGCGTCTCCCCCAACCCCCCCAGGCAGGGCTGGCTGGCTGGCTGGCTGGCTGGCTGGCTGATAAGGGTTTGACTCACCGATCATGCACCTGTAAATATTGAGTTACATGGCGCTGGTGTGAGCGCGCGCGCGCATGCCCAGTCTAGCCGCTCGTGCAAACGAGCCGTGCGGTCGGTTGGCTGGGTTCGCCTCCGGCGGCCGGGCGCTGCCCGGACCCGTTGTGCTCGCTTCGCGAGCGGCTCGGTGTTGGGCCAGCGTGAGAAGGCAGAGAGGGAGAGCGCGGAGATCGGAGAAGGCCAATGAAGAAGAGGAAGAAGAAGAAGAAGAGGACGACGAGGCTGCTGCGTGGCCGATAGATCTGACATTGAGAACCTCAGATTGCGCACGGACCCTGGATCGGATCTCGCATCACTGCTGGGCCCTGGGCCCTGGTCTGCCTGGCCCTGGTCTGCCTCCGGCGGCTGGGCTCTGCCCAGACCCGTGGAAACTCCACTTCGTGGAGTTTTGGCTGGGACCACACCCTTCGGCCACTACACGGTCCCAGCCCGAGCGAAGCGAGCTACGGGTCTGGGCAGAGCCCAGCCGCCGGAGGCAGAGCCAGGGGCAGACCACGGGAGACGAGGCAGAGGAGATGAGCCGATGTTGGAGTTGGATTCGGACGAGCAATTGGGCAATTGGGCGAGCGAGCGTGCGATTGAGGGAGCCATTGAGCCTGAGAACAAGCCAAGGAGGCGGGACGACGACGACGACGACAGCGACAGCGACAGCGACAGCGACAGCGACAGCGACGCGCCTGGGCGTATCGGTGTGAATACAGAAGTCAGCTGAGCATGTCGTGATCAGTCAGGCTCCGCTCAGCTCCACTCAGCTCCACTCAGCTCAGCTCAGCTCAGGCTCGTCGGCGTGGGGGTCCTCTGACCACCACCGGCCTGGTCTTCTGGCTGCTGGCCTTCGCCTCCGGCGGCTGGGCTCTGCCCAGACCCGTAGCTCGCTTCGCTCGGGCTGGGACCGTGTAGTGGCCCCTGGGCAGCCCAGGGGCCGGAGGCAGGCCAGGGGCCGGAGGCAGGCCAGGGGCCGGGGGCCGCCGCCACAGTGAGCGAAGGAGGCTGACTTGGCTAGTGTTTTTACTTTTTCGTTTTGGGGGTTGGCGTGGTTGCTTTTTATTGTGGTTTTTGTTCGCACTGTGTTGATGTCTTAAGTGGCACAAACTAAGTTTTGAGTTTAGCGTAGGAGAGAGAGAGGCTGCTGCCTTTTTCAACGTTGTGTATGCGGTGCGCAACGCACTCACAAACGGGTGGCTGCTGGGCGAGTGCGAGCGCACGGTCGCAGCCCTCCGCGAAGCGGAGCTACGGGTCTGGGCAGAGCCCAGCCGCCGGAGGCAGACCAGCGGCTGCTGCGCTGCGCGGATTGTGGTGGTGGTGGTGGTGGTTGTGAGGAGAAGGGCCTAAATGGGCAGTGCGTGGTTAGATGGGGGATAGTTGCACATCACTGCTCAGCGCAGCAGAGCGAGAGAGTAACGCGCACGCACCCGCACAGTCAGGATTAACCTACCTTTCTTGTCTTGACTAATTGCTTTTGTGTTGTCGGTTATCTGTATTACGGAGGTGTTGCACTGCTGCGCTGGGCTGCGCTGGGCTGCGAAGTCGCACTGGGGTCTTTCTTTGTTTTAGCCACGAAGTAGAAGACAGTGGGTAGTGGTAGTGGTAGTGGTAGTGGTAGTGATAGTGATAGTGGTAGTGATAGTGATAGTGATAGTGCGGGCCTGGTAGTGCTGGTAGTGAGGGTGCGCTAGTAGCGCTGATAGCGCTGGTGGTGCTCGCAGTGATAGCGATAGTGACGGTAAGCGACTGTCACTAATTTGTTTTTTGAGACCGTGCGAGAATGATAGCGAGCGCGATAGACAGTGCAAGTGCCACTTTGACCGTCCGAGAGTGCGAAAGTGCAAACTGCACTGTGCGGAAAAGACTGCATACGGAGGTGACACTGCCATTTCCACTGCCTACTACTACTATATATTTATATATATTGATTGTGTCTGGACATTTGTTCTTTCTCTTTTTTTTCTTCTTCTTCGTGTGTTTTTATTATCAAGATCATTAGATATCGCTGCTATACTACGCTACATTACGCTATACTACTACGCTATACTACGCTACACTAGTACTATCACTATCACTATCACTATCACATCTACTCTGGTCTGGTCCTCTCTTCTACTCTACTCCACTCTTCTACTCTTATCTCGTATTATCTACTCTTCTCTTCTACTCTGATCTCTTCTCTTCTACTCTGGTATTATCTTCTCTTCTACTCTACTCTGGTCTTCTCTTCTACTCTGGTCTACTCTTCTCTGGTATTATCTTCTCTTCTTCTCTGGTATTATCTTTTCTTCTACTCTACTCTGGTCTTCTCTTCTGCTCTACTCTGGTCTTCGCTTCTCTTATACTCTACTCTTCTACTCTCATCTACTCTACTCTGCTCTACTGTACTCTGTTATTACCTTCTCTTCTACTCTACTCTACTCTTCTCTTCTCTGGTCTACTCTCTCTACTCTTCTCTTCTCTACTCTTCTCTTCTCTGGTCTACTCTCTCTACTCTGGTATTACTCTACTCCACTCTTCTCTACTCTACTCTACCTTATCTAAACTTTAAAGCTTATTCTACCTTGCAGATATACCATGTCTGATTTCACCATGAGTAATCCTTCCGAACATCAATTTCCAAATCATCACCCTACTTCAATGGTGTCTCCTACTTTACCTCCTGCAAATGCTTATAACCCTCGTCAACCTCCAAGGTCTCCAGTGGAAAACTTCTACCATTCTTCAAATTCAAACTCCATGCAATATCCAATGCAAGACGATTTGTTTGGTACTAGAATGTCTTTTGGTAATAGTAACACAGGTATCATTCCTCCTCCTCCTCTTCCGTCTGGATTGGCTCATTACTCTACTACCAATAGTTATCCAATGCAACCATCTGGCGGTAGCTATTCTGGTCCTAGTTATTTAACCAACAACAACAACAACAACAACAACAATAATATGTCACCTGCTGCCGCGGCCGCCGCTGCTGCTGCAAGATCTCGTCGAAGACGTAGTTCGGCCGAACAACAACAAATTCAAAACTCTTTACCAGGCGGTGGCGGCCCCGGCTATGGCACTAGTACTGGCTCATCGTCTCACCATCATCACCGTACCACGTCAAATGGAACCGTGTACGAGTTTGTGTCTCTTCCTGCCTCACAGAATAATAAACGTCCTCGTAGGAAATATGAAGAAATCGAGCGTATTTACAACTGTAGCTATCCAAGTTGTAGTAAAGCCTATGGCACTCTTAATCATCTTAATGCTCATGTGACTATGCAACGACATGGAAATAAACGAACTCCTGATGAATTTAGAGAAACAAGAAGATTATGGAAACTACGTAAAAAGGAACGTCAAATCATGACTGCTGGTCAACCTTCATCGTCCTCTTCTTCTTCGTCATCATCTTCAGCCTCGTCAATTCCTACATCTAATAATACCTCTTCATCCTATTCGACTCTCACTGCTTCATCTGCCCTTTCGCGTCCTCCACCTGCTGGAACTAATCTACTTCCTCCTTTATCAAATCCAAATATACCTCCCAGTCCAACACTTTCAGTGCACTCAACATCTCCCACCACCAGTTACTACTCAAGAGCTCCTCCTGGTGCATTACCACCAACACCTGGCCTGCCCATGTCTATCTACGGTTCTGATCTCAGCCATATGAAGTACATGAATCAAATCAACAACAACGGCAACAATAACAACCACTTGCCATATACCCATCAACCACCTTCGAATTATGAATCCTCACAGTATTACCGCGAAGAGATGTCTTAAATGTTTTTTGTCTTATTATCTTTTGTATTGCTGTGTCTTTAGTGTACAGTATTTTATTTATTAATTGGTCTCGCTTAGCGAATGGGCACGATGCGTCAAGGCGGGGCAGATCCTGTCGCGCACGTCAAACTCTAATACACCATGTGCACGGCATCAAAAATCAACGGCGCCCTGCTTCACCAAGCCTCTGGGCCTGCGGCGCTGCGGCGCTCTGCCTCCGGCGGCTGGGCTCCGCCCAGACCCGTTGCTCCGCTTCGCGGAGGGCTTGGACCACATGTCGGACGGCATTCTGCGATTTGGCAGAAGCACCAAGCACTCCGCGAAGCGGAGCTACGGGTCCGGGCAGAGCCCGGCCGCCGGAGGCAGACGAGGGCCCCCCAGGATCCCAGCCGTCAGGTTAGCGGCGCAGCCGTACAGTGTGCAGAAAAAGTTTCACCACCCCCTGAGCTGGGAATGTGTTGTTGTTTATTGTCGCGGGATAGCTAGAGAATGGATAGAATGGGAAGGGAGATTGTGTTCGGGTCCGTGGCACTGGGTGCTGCTGCGGGGGTGATTGCTACTCTTGGAATTCAGTTTTGGAACCAGTCGAGATCGGCGAAGGTAGCTGTTGGGTCTGCTGTTGTGGTGGGCACGGATCACGATGAGGACCTGGTTGAGGAGCAGCTGGCGAGAAATATTGCATTTTTGGGCGACGAGGGCGTGAAGAAGATCAGACAGTCACATGTTGTTGTTGTGGGAGTAGGCGGCGTCGGGTCTTGGGTGGCTACGATGTTAGTGCGAAGCGGTGTAGGCGAAGTCACATTGATTGATTTCGACCAAGTTACTCTGTCTTCGTTGAACAGACATGCCACTGCCACGCTGGCAGATGTGGGAACGCCGAAGGTCCAGAGTGTGGCCAAGTTTCTTTCAGCTGTCGCCCCGTGGGTCAAGATCAATCCTATTGTTGGCTTATGGACGAAAGACACCGCATACATGTTAGAAGGAGCCACTTATGTTGTTGATTGCATCGATAATATCGACACCAAAGTGGATCTGCTCGAATACTGCTACACAAACAAGATCCCCGTCATCAGCTCGATGGGAGCTGGGTGCAAAGCGGACCCTACGCGCATCCGAGTCGCTGATATATCCATGTCCATTGAAGACCCTCTGTCGCGATCTACCCGCCGACGGCTCAGACTGAAAGGCATCACCACTGGCATCCCTGTAGTGTTTTCCGCAGAAAAGCCCGGCAAAGACAAAGCCAAGCTGCTTGAGTTGGACGAAGAGGAGTTTCAAAAGGGCAAAGTGGACGAACTGTCTGTTCTCCAAGACTTCCGCGTTCGCATTCTGCCAGTGCTGGGACCTCTACCTGCTATTTTCGGGCTTACCATAGCTACACACTTACTGACGTTCATTGGTGGGTACACTTCCGTATACGACCCTGTCCTCGGAGGCTATTCTCTGGCTGGAAAGCAGCGAACAAAGTTCTACGACAGCGCCATGCAGAGCCTTATTGGCCAGGCTGCACGAATGGGATGGAAAGAGACCCGCGATGTGCCTGTCGACCTGAACGATATCGGCTATCTAATTGACGAGGTGTTCTCCGGGAAAACCATCACTGGCCAGGCCAACCGCATCTGTCTCACTACCTGGGACCCTGCAAAACCCATGCGAATCGGCAACATCGTCCCTGTCAGCAAGGAACAACAAAGCGTTCACGAAAAAGATATCATCAGAGGAGGCAAGTCTCTCCAGGACATCTACACACCAGAGATCCTTGATCACGTAGCGAAACGACTAGATCTCGGCCTCTGGTACGACAAGTTCCGGTAGCTGCCCCTGGGTCGCCTCCGGCGGCTGGGCTCTGCCCAGACCCGTAGCTCCGCTTCGCGGAGTGCGGGGACCGTGTCGGATCACGAAGTACAAAAGACACATTCATAGAAAAGCGGTACACTCCCAGCAACGAGCGAAGCGAGCAACGGGTCTGGGCGGAGCCCAGCCGCCGGAGGCAGAACAGAGGTATTATACGCTCCTAGCCACGAGCGAAGCGAGCAACGGGTCTGGGCGGAGCCCAGCCGCCGGAGGCAGAACAGAGGTATTATACGCTCCTAGCCACGAGCGAAGCGAGCTACGGGTCTGGGCGGAGCCCAGCCGCCGGAGGCAGAACAGAGGTATTATACGCTCCTAGCCACGAGCGAAGCGA
This sequence comes from Sugiyamaella pinicola, assembly GCA_030565085.1. Classification (NCBI taxonomy): domain Eukaryota; kingdom Fungi; phylum Ascomycota; class Dipodascomycetes; order Dipodascales; family Trichomonascaceae; genus Sugiyamaella; species Sugiyamaella pinicola. Next base: position 125,231 of record JAJMAW010000023.1, on the reverse strand, counting down.
GCTACGGGTCTGGGCGGAGCCCAGCCGCCGGAGGCAAAGCAGGGGGTTCACGGAGTGCAAGGGCAAAGATATAAATACAATAAATGCTGGCGTATGCAAACACTCTGGCTAGATGCCGATGAGAAGCTTTGCTCGCTCGTATACGAAGAAGGAACATGCAAACATAGGGACCACTTTCATGTAGCCGATGGTGAGTCCTACAAAGAGGCCCTTGATGCCCCGCTCGCGTAGAATCATTGCGGCGGTGGTGAGCATTCGCTGCTTTTCGTGGTTACCTACGGCTCCGCTAACTTGCATTCGACGACGTACTACTTCTAGAGGGTATGATGCTGTCTGTGCACAGAGACCAGAAAGTCCGCCGGCTGCCAGTTGGGCCCACACTTTGAGCGGCCGTCGTGATGTGGTGGCATTGATGTGTTCAGATTCAGGCATTGAGTAGTCTACTGAGACCGAGCGTAGCAGTTTCGACCGGAAGATATCGTGGAACGAGTCGTGGGCCCAGAACGACACTCCGGCATATGGAATCATGCCCAGAACTGTCGGCGTGAATCCTCGGTAGAAATTGGCTATTTTGAGCGACGTGTGTGTCGGCTCATTGTAGATTTTGGTGATGATACTTGTAAGACGGCCATGAGATGAATGTCGCCTAATAGACGTGCCCGATAGTGATGCTACAGCTGTGGCCGTAGACGCCACAGCAGACGCTGCTTTCTTTGCTGCTTGGGCCATTGTAACAGCTCCTTTATGATCATACGCTAATCGCACTCTTATCAGATCAAGTGGATATGTACAGAAAACAGATGCAACTCCTGACAGCGAGCCAGCTAGTAATCTTCGTACCGAAGTTTCGTACTCGGAACTAGGAATCAACAGGCTTCGAACTTGTTCATATGCAATAAATTTGATGCCAGCATAGGGAAAAATGCGTAACAGAGTGGCAGAATGGCCTCGGAAAAGCCCTAACGGGCCCTCCGTCTTGACAATATGCCGTCCTGCTTTGTAGAATCCCGTCCATGAGCCAGTATATTTCCTGAATTCCGGATTAGACGTTTGAAAGAGGATTTTCACTCGATCAAGAGGAGCAATCAGGGTCTTGGCGGCTGACCCAGCTAGTCCACCAGCGACACCGGATTTAACGACATAGTCAAGGTTCTGCTTGTCTTTGTATGATTTGATCATTCTCGTGCTCGTGCTCGTGCTCGTGCTATCGGCATTTGGCTTCGATACTTTACCAGGTTTAGATATATCGTCATCCGAATGCTCTTCTATACTTTGTTGATGATGGTGATGCGTGCGATGATGCCTAGTTAAAGGAGGCGATGTCGTTGTTGTTGTAGTAGACATAGTAGCTTATAAAATCAGCCTTCCGGACAGGTCCAGAAATTTAACGTTGGCGCCGTCTCACTTTTAAGCCGCTCAATTTCTGATAAACGAAATTGCGCTGTACAAACTGAACTATTCAGCAAACTTATTCCTCCTCTTCTCTCAAATACCCCGCTTCTTCGTGAAAAAAAAAACACCGTTCTCTCGGCATATTATTTTTTCATGGGGTAGACCAGCCGCCGTCTCGGAGGCTGCTCGGAGATGAGATGTGCGAACCTTGTCGTTCTCTGTGGGTAAGGGATTCGCATCACGTGATTGGGGAGTCGAGCCTCCGGCGGCTGGGCTCTGCCCAGACCCGTTGAAACTCCGCTGCGCGGAGTTTGAGGCGGTGGATCCCTTGCATTGTTTTCTTGGCCTACTGGTGACTTGATGAGGCTGACTGCGATAAGGACTGCCATGGGCTAGTGTTGATCTATCTATAGATAAGGCAGGCAGGCGTACGGCTAGTTAGATTAGATAGTACTAGTATGCAGGTCAGCGATAGCCCATTGAAGATATGATGAGAGTACTAAGTATAATAAGAGCATTGTGGGTCTCTCTCTCTATTTGAGTGTGCTGCCAAGTAAATAACTTTATTCTTGCCGTCGTACGACCGTGGACAGCCGCGGCAAAGCGTAGGCTCCTGGGCTCTGTCTCCGGCTCCTGGGCTCTGTCTCCGGCGGCTGGGCTCTGCCTCCGGCCCTCACGTGACGCCGACGACCGGCGGCGCCAGGGCCGTTCACGGAGGCGAGAGATCGATCTGGGCAACCCGAGCCGGCGGAGGCAGAGATTGAAAAAATCTGAGACATCCGCGCGCATTTTGGTATGTATGAGTTCTGTGGTTGGTGGATGGGCAAGGATTTTTCACTGATAAGATACCGCATTAGAGTATGCTTATCAGTGGATATGCGCGGGCATTGGGCCGTACTAATGTGAAGAAAAAAAAATTTATGTTCTATATAAAAGGATTGGCATGGTACGATTTTTTTTTTTATCGTATGATCTGATTTGAACAGGAATATTTAAAAGACGAGATTACCTTTTGGATAAGAGATTGATATCACTACCACCACTAATAAAGCTATTACAATGCTCACTCAAGCTATCTATGGTAAAGACAATGTCAGAGTCTTGAAGGTCAAGAAGAACCCTCAGAATCCCAACCACCAGGACGTGATTGAAATCAGAGTCCAGGTGTTGTTGGAAGGTGAGATTGAAGAATCGTACACAAAGGCAGACAATGCTTCTATTGTCCCTACTGATACTGTTAAAAACACCATCCACATTCTTGCTAGACAGACGGAAGTTTGGCCTATTGAATTGTTTGGTGCCACTTTAACTAATCACTTTGTTACCAAGTATTCTCATATCCATGCTGCTCATGCCTCTATCATTCAATACAGATGGACTCGTTATGAAGTTGATGGCAAATTGCATCCTCATTCTTTCATTCAAGACGGTACTGAGACCAAGGTTGTTCATGTCACCAAGAAGGATAATGGTACACCATTCTCCATCACGTCTGGTCTTAAAGGTTTGACAGTTCTCAAGTCTACTGGATCAATGTTTTACGGATACAACAAGTGTGACTTTACCACTCTTGCTGAAACCAAAGACCGTATTCTTTCTACCGATGTCGACGCTTCTTGGTACTGGACTCCTAGTAAAGTAGCTTCTCTTGGTGCCGTTGAGAAGCTTGCATCCAGCGGTGTTTTCGACGACGCTTATAACAAGGCCAGAGGTGTGACTTTGCGAACTTTTGCCCTTGAGAACTCGGCCTCAGTTCAAGCCACTATGTACAACATGGCCAATGAGATCCTTGCTGCAGCTCCTCTTCTAGAGTCTGTTCACTACGAACTCCCCAACAAGCATTATTTCCAGATTGATCTTTCCTGGCACCATGGCCTTAAGAACACTGGATCTGATGCTGAAGTGTATGCTCCACAATCGGATCCTAATGGATTCATCAAGTGTACTGTTGATCGTAAGAAGAGCAAGTTGTAAGTATATATATATTATTATTACTAAATACATTTTTTACTACATTTATTCGTAGATCCAGGCAAAGTTGGTGGGCTTGTACTCAACAACTTCCTCTTTCTTGAACCACAAACCAATCTCACGCTTGGCGTTCTCAACAGAGTCAGAACCGTGGGCAACGTTTCTACCAACGTCAATGGCAAAGTCTCCACGAATAGTACCAGGAAGAGATTGAAGAGGGTTGGTAGCACCCAAGATAACACGACCCTGCTTAACAACGTCCTTACCCTCCCAGACAGTAGCGAGAACTGGGCCGGAGCGCATGTACTTCAAAAGACCTGGGAAAAAGGGCTTCTCCTGGAGGTCAGAGTAGTGTTCACGGAGAAGCTCCTCAGAGGGGTTGGTGAGCTTGATAGCAACAAGCTTGAATCCACGTTGTTCAAAACGTCCAAGGATAGGAGCAATGAGTCCACGTTGGACACCATCGGGCTGAGAGGAGGTCGACGGTTAGTATCTTGCCTCTGGCGGCTGGGCTCTGCCCAGACCCGTAGCTCGAGCTTCGCTCGAGGGTTTTTTTAATTTTTTTCAATTCAATTCACTCACCTTGATAGCAATGAAAGTTTGTTCGGAGGCCATTTCGAATTGTTTACTCGAGAATCTCGTTCTGTGGGGGAGAGGGGGAAAAAGGGAGAAGAGAAAAGAAGAGAAGAAAAATTTCACTTTATGCTTAGCTGGCCCATGCTCTCTCGGTACAAACAAATTGCAACATCGTATGCGGCGCATGAGGCAACGATTCCTGGTCTTCATTGGTTGACCACGCGCTCGAGCGCTGTGCCTTCAGTATCAGGCCCTTCCCAGGTCCCCAATCTCTCACTTCACACACCTTTGCCATCATTGGGCTACATTTCTATAAGAAAAAAATCTTACAAGTTCCTACATTTGACGAAGACAACAACACTCGCTTTTCGCGCAGACCCCTGCCCTTATCTTATCTTTTGCCTTCCCCTGAGCCTCCCCTGAGCTTCGCCTCCGGCGGCCGGGCGCTGCCCGGACCCGTGCTCGCTGCGCGAGCTGCTGGGTGCGTGGGCTGGTCGGCGACGGACCAGGCTACTCGAGCGAAGCTCGAGCTACGGGTCTGGGCAGAGCCCAGCCGCCGGAGGCATGCCAGTAAGTAAATAAGCAAGTTGATTTCTAGCTATCTTAAGCATGCATATACCAGTTGCTTTATTAATAGATGGCATTATATAGTTTTTGGAAGGCGATAATTGGCGTTTATAGGAGTGTTCTAAGTGTGCGACACCGCTGTTTCATGTTGGATTGTTTTATGCAGGAAGCAGGCACCGAACAGCAACAGCCTTTGGCATAACCAAACTTCTCTAACCAGTTTGCGAGCGAAGAATTGAAATCTGCTTGTACCGTGACAGTCCCAGCTACTCGAGCGAAGCTCGAGCTACGGGTCTGGGCAGAGCCCAGCCGCCAGAGGCAGAGAAGGCATATGCCGTCAGCCTTGCGTACTCCCGATTTGTCAATCCCAGGGGTAAACGTTAAATCTGCCTCTGACGGCTGGGCTCTGCCCAGACCCGTAGCTCGAGCTTCGCTCGAGTAGCTTGGTACGTTTACGAGCCCAGCAGCTCGCGCAGCGAGCACAACGGGTCCGGGCAGAGCCCGGCCGCCGGAGGCATAGCAGGATTGCATCGGATAAATTATATCTGCATGCTACGCTCCGTACATGTCTTTAATGTTAGAGTTTGTAACGTAGATTCTTCGTTTCACCATCTTGGCTTCCTGGTACTCTGACACGCCTCGTCTGCCTCCGGCGGCTGGGCTCTGCCCAGACCCGTTGTGCTCGCTACGCGAGCTAGATCTTGCTACCCATGTCGATGTATCTCGATCTCGCGCGTATGTGCTACACCACGAGTTGATCCGGATTTAAAGACAGTTTCTTTATTGGCATGTCTTAGGTTTTGGTGATCCTCATTGTGGGTTGTTTGTTAGATTGGGTGACTTTTACTGCCGTGTCTCTTATTGTATGGCTGGCTTATTTACGCCCAAAGCCAAATTTTTGTTGGGAGTTGTGCCAGGCGTGACGCTGTCCAGCGTTACATTTGGCTGGCAGCCACGGTATTCTCCCAACTGACCGCACCGCACCAGCACCGCCAGTACCAGCGCCAGCGCCAGCGCCAGCGCCCAGCTCCCAGCTCCCAACACCCCTTGTTACATTGGCTGTACAACGCGCCGTACCACTACCACCGTCTCACTGTACGCTCTCTCTCCCTTTGCTCCCAACATAAACTTCACAGCAACAACAGCCACCACCGCCGTGCAACCAGATCATACCACGCCTCTGCCTATCCGCTTACTGCCCTACCGGCCTGCCTGATATCTGCCCACCTCACCTTACTACTAAGAAAAGAAAATTTTGAAATAAAATATCAATATCTCCCATTTATTAGCGATCTTCCGTTTTGTTATTTTTCTCACTTCTCCCTTCTTTCTTTCTTTCTTTCTTTCTTTCTTCTCTCCTACTGTAAGAATTATTCCTGAGAAATATTTCTTTTAGTAAAACAATAGTAATAACTTACAGAATGATTTACAATTCCAGCAATCCTACTTCCAATATCCAATGGTTGACCACCTTGGATACTGAGAATCTTCCATCCAAGAACTTTCGTCGTTCTTCAATCATCGGTACAATTGGTGAGTGAAATTGAAATAAACTAGATGTGTTTCTAATACTAACCTTATGATAGGACCCAATTCCAACAATGTTGAAATGCTGGTCAAGTTGAGAAAGGGTAAGTGATTCATCAGTTGGGATTCAATGTAATGGAATAAAACCGTGACAGTACATTATGATGAAGATGAAGATTAAGAGGCAAGCGTGTGTAGGTTGGATAGCAGAAAAAACAAAAACAGACTAGCTCAAAAATAGTCCACCTTCATCTGTCCAATCGTACCAATGATATACGCCAATTTTATTAATTTCATATGTGTTTCTTCTCTGTGAAATGTGCTGAAAAGACTCTACTCTATTTCTCATCGAATTCCCTCCCGTTTGATCCTTCATCACCATCATCTTGTGTCCATTGTCTGTCTGGTTGCCTCACTGCGGATTAATTCTGTACAGCCGTGCGCCCATTCCTAGATCACGGAAAAACTCTGTTATCAGCCGTATCAGGGGGCATGGACCCTGCCTCCAGCAGCTGGACTCTGCCTCCTCCGCGAAGCGGAGCTACGGGTCTGGGCAGAGCCCAGCCGCCGGAGGCGAATCAAACCCAGTAACTAACACCGCATGTCCAGCTGGTTTGAACATTGTCAGAATGAACTTCTCCCACGGTGAATATTCATATCATCAGTCTGTCGTTGACAATGCCCGTGAATCTGCCAGAGTGTATCCAGGCCGTCCTCTTGCTATTGCTCTTGACACCAAGGGCCCTGAGATCAGAACCGGTACTACTAGTAATGGTGGCGACTACCCTATCAAGTCTGGCCATGTTTTGACCATCACCACCGACCCTGCTTATGCTAAGAAGTGTGATGATCAGATCATGTACATTGATTACAAGAATATCACCAAGGTCATCAAGGTTGGCCGTGTCATTTACGTTGACGACGGTGTTCTGTCTTTCGAGGTTATTGAGATCGTTGACGAGCAAACCCTTAAAGTCCGTGCCGTCAACAACGGTAATATCTCCTCTCACAAGGGTGTCAATCTCCCCAACACTGATGTCGACTTGCCCGCTCTTTCTGAAAAGGACAAGGCTGATCTTCGTTTTGGTGTCAAGAACAAGGTCGACATGATCTTTGCCTCGTTCATCCGTACTGGTGACGATATCAAGGCTATTCGTGAGGTCTTGGGTGAGGATGGTAAGCACATTCAAATCATCGCCAAGATTGAGAACCAACAGGGTGTCAACAACTTTGATGACATTCTTAAAGAGACCGATGGTGTCATGGTTGCTCGTGGTGACTTGGGTATTGAAATCCCGGCCTCTAAGGTGTTTATCGTTCAAAAGCAACTCATTGCAAAGTGTAACTTGGCTGGTAAGCCGGTCATTTGTGCTACTCAAATGTTGGAGTCCATGACCTACAACCCCCGTCCTACTCGTGCTGAAGTATCTGACGTCGGTAACGCTATTCTTGACGGTGCTGATTGTGTCATGTTATCTGGTGAGACTGCCAAAGGTAAATACCCTGTCGAGGCTGTTTCCATGATGCACGAGACCGCCATTGTTGCTGAAAAGGCCATTGCCTATCAACCCCTGTTTAACGAGATCCGTTCGTTGGCTCCTCTCCCCACCTCTACTTCCGAGACCGTGGCTATTGCTGCCGTCGCTGCCAGTTTTGAACAACAGGCAAAGGCCATTATTGTCTTGTCTACCAGTGGATCAACTGCCCGTCTCTGTTCCAAATACAGACCCAACTGTCCTATTTTCATGGTCACTAGAAACGAGATCGCCGCCCGATACTGTCACTTGTACCGTGGTGTGTATCCATTTGTCTACGAGAAACCTCGTGCTTCGAACCCTGAACAATGGCAAGAAGATGTCGAGGCTCGTCTCTTATGGGGAATGCAACAAGGTATTGACCTTGGCATCTTGAACAGAGGAGAAACCGTTGTTGTCATCCAAGGATGGACTGGCGGTCTCGGCCATTCCAACACTCTCCGTATTTTGGAAGCCAAATAAGCCAACCCTGCTATTTTTAATAATTAACATATTTTTCATACGTACATTGATCGGCTCAGCTGCCTCCGGCGGCTGGGCTCCGCCCAGACCCGTTGCTCCGCTTCGCGGAGAAGGCAAAGCCCAGCCGCCGGAGGTAGAGACTCAGCTAGTAGTCAGCGATTCGAATGCCTCGCTTTAGGAGTGCTTCACGAGCGACTCGGAAATAAATATCAACGAGCGTTGTCCATTCATTGGGTTGGCCGCATTTGGAGTGGATGTAGTGCTTCATCCATTGGAGTAATTGGGGCGCCTTGTTCCAGTTGGCGTCGCGAGCAATGACGTCTAAGAAGTAGGTTTCAAAACTGCAGACGTCATCGTAGTGGGGCCCAGAGTCGATTGTAGCATCTATCCACTGAGAAATATACTGGCGGATCTCATGAGGGGTCGTGCGACCAAAAAAAGAGATTGGTTGGTAATGAGCAAGAGTGAGACTGGTCGAATACGCCGATTCGGCTTGTACAGACAGTGGGGTTTTGTAGGATGTATCCTGGTGATCGATTATTTCTCGTCGGATCTGAGTCGGCAGTTCGTTCAGGACAGACATATCGATTCGAGATGCCAGTTGGGTGAGCGTGGTATGATTTCGCCGTGGTTTAGGCATCACAGGGATCATTTTTATCTTCTGTTTAGGACCGTCTGATGGTGGTGGCATTGATTCGTAGTCCTGGATGGCTACGGCGATTGTTCGCTGCCTCTTATCTTTCGGTATCGGTCTAATTTCGTCTTCTTCTAGTTTTACTTGGATTCCAACCCCTCGTAAATCAATCCAAGGACAGGAAAACGTTCTAATCATTCTCTGAACTTCGGCTGTGATGACTGAATGATCACTGGTCGACTCATTAAGGATTTGGGATCTTGAATAACAATCACAAACACCGCATCCCATATACTTTGGCGGCTCTATAGGGGCATCAACAGCACGCTGATAAATTTTTAATGTGAGATGTTTCCCTTTGACGCCAGCACGATGCATTCTTCTGCAAAGTTCAAGAGCCAAGTTCGAAATAAACAGGTCGCTTTCATCCTCATTCTGAAGTCGGATACCCCATGCTATCTCAACACCTATAGATTTAGGACCAGCTATTTTCGATATATCAGTATCATCAACTCCAAATGCATAATCATAGAGCCTTGTAGCCGTTTTTGACCCTAACAGAGACTCCAGATCGGATTTCTTGAAGCTTCGTATTTGACCGGCAGTACGAATATTCATTTTGGCCGACAATTTCGTAGAAACATGTGAACCCATACCGGGCAAATCTTCAATAAGTACATTACTTATTTGCTCCACCGCCTCTGAAGAGGAAATATATTTGTGACCTGATGGCTTTGCAGATCTGAGGGCTACTTTTGCTAATAGTACATTTGGCCCGGCTCCTACACTAGCTTCCAACCCAGTTAGTTCTCTTATTCGATTCCTTAGTCTACTAGCCACTGTATCGACGGCCAGACTAATATCACTGCCATTGCCATTCTGGTTTGCTATTTCGTGGCAGGTACTGGTAAAGTCAATCAATGCTTCATCTACAGACACTGGGAAAAGTAGGTCAGGCTTAAACTCCACGAGGACTTGGTACAAGGTAGATGATGCCTTCTCATATCCTGGGAAATCATAATTCAGAGCAATCAAATTTGGACATTTCTTTATTGCATGAGAAACCCACATTCCATTCCGAACACCGAATTTACGAGCGACGTAGTTACAACTAGCAACATCCGAGTTCCCAGAGGAGCTGTTGCTAACACAAACTGGTTTATTAAGAAGATCAGGGCGATCGAGTAGTGCCACAGAGACGAAAAACGAATCATAATCTACATGAAATATGATACGTGGAGTGAACACATTCGCTTTAGTTTGAGAGAGAGATTCTTGAGATTTTTTATTCTGTTCTAGAGCGAGGTTTTGAAATTTTCGTTTCAAATCGGCTTTCCAGGTAGATAAATGGTGCAGTCTTGAGTTCCTATAGTAAGACGGGATAAACTCTGGATCCAAGCAATTTACAAGAGCATGTGTGGGAAGTGAAACGGGAATAGGAGCGTGAGAAGAAGAATCAATATCCTCAGATGGTGATAAAGGGTCGCTAGCATCACTATCAGAATCGGCTAATAAATCACCGACAGTATCATCACCATCAGCCTCTAAATCAGAGTCGGCATTAGTATTGGGCTTTAGATTTGATTCATTGATATCCGTTTTGACCTTTTTTGATGGACTGCTATCTTCTGTATCATCACCCTCATATGGTCGATTTCGCTTAACTGGTGGTAGGTCCAACAAACGACTTAATTCTTCGTCGTCAATATCATCTCGTGCTTCCATCGATGCCACAGCGCTAACGACAGGCTTGCTGGGTCTAAATCCCGTCGGGGCCCGTATAGGCTGATGAGTTGCCACCGCTGACTTTTCTCGCGACTTTCTCGTCAAACTGTCTGCCATCTTCTCTTCGTTCCATTTCGTATCCTCTATCTCATCTGTCTCCTCATTCTCCTGTTTCGCACTCCTCTGCTGACCTACTTTATCACTATCAACCATTACAAACTTTTTTGGACTTCGAGCGCCAAGCAAGCTTGTCTTGACTTGAATTGTCCTATAATCAGACCACGGCATCAACTTGCCAGCCTTGACGCTGTCAACGATCCAGCTCGGCAGGACGACCTTGAACTTTGAGAATTCGATTCTCTTTCTAGGTGTCAACGAACTGGCCAAGATATGAGTGGCTGAAGTCTTGCCATTCAAATACTGTGCGTGAACACCACCATTCAGCGTAATCATTCGCTTCAGCTCGAAAACAGATGGCTGTGTATATCCAGTGATGTATATAATACAATCGTGAAATATATTGGACTTTCCGTCATTGTCGCCACCAGCAGCTTCTTGAGCTTGATTCTGCAGCTTGATCACCTTATTGGCAATGTATTCGCCAAACCCGCCAAATTCGGACCCTTCGTATTCCTTTCCATTTTCATCCTTAAACTTATGACGAAGAATTTGTTTCGCATTCTCATTTAATTTCAGAGGCGGTGGCATAGCATGGTATATGCGGTGAAGAAAGAATATCAACCTATATTTATACCTGCGGCACGGCTGCGAGGACCCTGCAGTTCCGCATCGGGTGGGCGCTAGATTAAATATTCTCATAAACCGGGATAGGCATAGACTCTGCACAGGAGAGCCGCCATTGGTTTCCCCATAATATCAGAACTTGCCTTCCTATATCAAATTATTTAAGCGTACAAGAGTTGTAACATGCCGAATCCATCTTATGTTGGTATTATACTATCATCATATAACAAAATGTTACATATTAAGTTCTGACACATTCAATTATTAAACTTACACAGTTACAAAAACAAAAGGAAAAAGGTTTAGTATTATTTGCTAGCATGAACAATCTTGATGATATGTTCTACAATGTCGGGGTTGCTCAAGGTCGAAATGTCACCTAGAGAATCTTCTTCTCCACTCAAAACTTTACGCAGAATACGACGCATAATTTTGCCGGATCTGGTCTTTGGAAGGTCGTCAACGAGGAGAATTTGTTTGGGTGCCGCAAATGGGCCGATAGATTTACGGACTTGGAGAATGAGTTCCTTCTTAGTAGCAGCGGAGTCGGTCGGCTTTGTTTTCAGTGCGACAAAAGCGTTGACAGCTTGGCCTGTGAGGTCATCGTGAATGCCGACTACCGCAGATTCTGCTACTGCCGGATGTTCAATAAGAGCAGCTTCAATCTCGGCGGTAGAAAGTCTATGGCCCGATACGTTGACGACATCATCGACTCGGCCACGGATCCAATAGTACCCGTCGTGATCACGCCCACATCCGTCTCCAGTGAAGTAGTATCCTGGATATGGTCTGAAGTATGTGTCGAGGTAACGCTCGTGGGCATTCCAAACGGTTCTGGCCATTGACGGCCATGGGTTACGGATCGCCAAAACACCTTCAATATCGTTTCCATGAAGCTCATGTCCATTAATAGGGTCGATAATGACGGGATCAATGCCGAACACTGGGAATGACGCACTACCTGGCTTTGTAGGGGTTACACCGGCGTATGGACTGATTATATGTGACCCAGTCTCTGTCTGCCAGTAGGTATCACAGATATGGGCTTTACCTTTGCCAATGTTATCATTGTACCATGTCCACACGTCTGGAGCAATAGGTTCTCCTACTGAACCAAGTGTACGTAGCGAAGACAAGTCGTGGTGAATATAGTCGAGTCCGGCTCTCTTCAATAGTCTCAACGCAGTGGGAGCAACATAGAAATGACTGATCTTGTGCTCGTCAACAATGTCCCAGTAACGAGAGAAATTGGGATAGGCAGGGGTACCTTCAAACACTACAGTAGTAGCACCCAGTAACAATGGGCCATACACAACGTATGTGTGGCCTGTAATCCAACCAACATCACCGGCAGTAAACAAGATATCGTGGGCATGGAGATCAAACACGTATTTCGACGTCGACGCAGCGCCAAGTAAATAGCCAGCCGTGGAATGAACTACACCTTTTGGTTTACCAGTCGAACCAGAAGTGTAAAGTAAGAAAATAGGATGTTCTGAATTGACTGGCACAGGAGGGAAATATGGACGGTGTTTCACAACCTCGTCGTGCCACCAGTAGTCTCTGCCCTCGACCCAGTGGAGATCTTCCTTCTTACCAGTTCGCTCGAATACCAATGTGTGGGTGACATTAGGGGTGTGTTTAAGAGCTTCGTCGACAATTTTCTTAGTCTCGATGATTTTGCCGCCTCGGAATGACTGGTCAGCGGTAATCACTACTCTGGCGTCGGCGTCCAAAATACGGTCTTTCAGAGACCCAGCACTGAATCCGGCAAATACAACCGTGTGGATGGCACCTAGTCTGACAATTGCCAGCAAAGTGACCACAGCCTCGGGAATCATTGGCAAGTACACTGCTACAGTGTCTCCCTTTCTGACGCCAAACGAGTGTAGCACAGCTGCTACTCTTGACACTTCTGCGAGCAGTTCTCCGTATGTGACAGTTCGTCCTTGACCAGGCTCATCTGCTTCATAGATAATTGCTGGCTTATTGGGATTCTTAAACGCATGGCGGTCAACCGCGTTATAACTGGCGTTCAATTCGCCCTCAACGAACCACGCAACATCGCCTCTTTCAAACCCGCCCGCCCTGACTGTCTTGAAATCCTTGTCCCAATCCAGCAGGTTATGAGCCAAATCGCCGAAAAACTTGTCCGGCTCTTCGATCGACTGTTTATACAACTCCTTGTAGTCGGACAATGTCTTTAAGTGTGGCTCTCCTGGATGATTCCTAGCTGCTGTTAGCTACTGCTATCTCCCGGGTCTGCCTCCGGCGGCTGGGCTCTGCCCAGACCCGTAGCTCCGCTTCGCGGAGAAACGACGCTGTCCCTTACAAGCTAGGTACTATGATGGACAGCGTCGTTTCTCCGCGAAGCGGAGCTACGGGTCTGGGCAGAGCCCAGCCGCCAGAGGCGAAAGCTCCATCACCTACTCTGCAAATTCCGCCGGTGGGTGAACAAGCTTCACATTATGAGCCTCTGACACTACGCTATGAACTTTGGCTTCGGTGACCATGTTGATTTTTTTCTTCAATTCTTCTCAGTTCGCAATTTGTTCTGTTCATCGGCCTGGAAGCAGGGAAGCTGCCCCTATTTATATTCTCTCCCCTTCTTCTTCTCGTTCCCTTCGTCCTGTGACTTTAACAATGTTTGCTTTTTCCTCTCAGTCTCTCAAACTTTTTTTTTGCGGGGTATGAACAATAACGACAGCTTATGCTCATGACAGGGGCCTTTAAGGAGAGAGCTCATGGTCATCTGATCACTCTCTTATCCGCTCATCCACCACTGCCAACGACCTTCCTCAATCAGGTCATTCCTATAGTAAATCTAACCACCGATCCAGTGGATGCCGTGACCGGTGCCGGTGCCGGTGATTCAGTACGCACGGACCAATGGATATTGCATATCATACTGCGCCGATTTTCGCTCGACAGCTCCGTTGCCGGCGTCGGACATTATTTATTTATTTATTTACTAGTAGTCCATCGGGCCGTCGCCAAGATCAGTTCGTCTGACTGACTACAGAAGAGGCGAATTACTGCCCGATATCAATTGGGCGGTGAGCTATCATAGGGCACCGCACCGCAGTCAATTGTGTAATGTTTGAGCCCAGAAAGATGGATAGTAGAAAACAAGTGGAGAAGATAAGGAGCAGATGAGAGAACGATAAGAAATGAGTATCGGTCAAATATAGGGCTGCTTGTCTTGACTGGGATGTAAACGTTGTGTATATATATAAGATAGCTGCTGTAGTCATCTATACGTATATTTGTTGAATTAAAGGCTCGTACGAATGTATAGTAAATAGGGTATTTTCAGGGGTACGTTTGCATAAATCTGGGCTCGGGCTCTCATGGCACAAGGGTAGGGATAGATGACGATGAAGATAATTTATTTGATAACATTGAGATAATAATCACCTCTTATATTAAGTAAAAGTTCGTCACTGATTCTGTTCTGAATTTCTAGTTCTACTTTTACTTTTATATATCACAGTATGCTTATCAACTATCTCGACTTTCAAGAAGATAGATAACTCGACCAGGGTGTCCGTTGCCACCTTACGCTTTCCTTTTATTTTACCCATCGGTTTATGAATTGAATATGATAGAGTGAGCGATAACTATGGACGGTTTTTTCGTTGATTGATTAAAGTAAACGGGGTATAAGGGATGCCACGAGCTTGTAGGTATAGGTACTCCGACCACCTCAAGTTTTCATCTCGACTATTACCGTGTTAAGCTTATGCTCCGTTCTTTCACTGGTTGGCAAGCCATCACTCTTTTGGTTGCAATCGAGTTTACAGTCATCTAGAGGATTTATACAATGCTACGGAAGGTGAAAGTTCAGCTTCGGATTCGGATACTGGTGATGAGGATGACGAGCAGCAATATCCGTGTGCGAACCTCAAGGAATTCTGCCCGTCAGCGTCCTGGGTCGATTCGACAGGCTTGCCAGGCAAGGGCCTACAGCGATCGACCTTTGCCCGATTGGCCACATGCCGGCCATTATAATGATTCGGACATAACCCAATCAACCTGACGGGAGATGTTGGTTTCTCGCTGAGTAGTGAGTGGGCTTTATGATATGATTGTGTCCCGGTATCGGCGGTGGACAACCCATCGCACAGCCTGCTTTCACTGCCTCCACCGCTTCTCTGATCCAGAAGCAGGTACTAACAGGCCTGGCTGCTGAAAACGTGTGCAAGGTATTTGAAAGTTGTGGCAAGTCTTACTGCAGGCTGTGTGGAGCCACGTCTTAAACGATAGATATCATAATGAAGCTCACGTTCTCTATAATCCACAAACTCAATGAAAAAACTAGCGAAATAACTTGAGACAATAAATTTGCTAGTCTTATAGGTTAGGAAGTAGTATCTTAGTTCATCCATGGCCAAGTTCCAATAGGGACTATCCAAGGCGCCAAATAAGTCAGTTGAAGATTCGTAAAATATAGAAAACACCAATGGAATATCAACATTATTATCGTTTACACCTCGAAGGTTCACACCATCGACCGGTATGGCATCTCCATCACTCCTGTGATCAGGTCTGGGCGCATGGAAGAACTTAAAAATACTACCGCTAACTGCTCGAAACCGCTTGTCGGACCCTTCGCTGTCTAAGATTGGATTAAGAATGCATTTGCAAATCGTCATGATTATGCTGGGAAAAATTCGATCAGTATCTCTATGCGTCATATCTATCTCAGCCTTAGATAACAGGGCCAAAAGCTTCGAAGGTTTCTCGCCGAAAGACGGATCATAAAAATCAACCTCTCCAGAAACTTTAGAGAAATCAATATCCTCGACCAAATCAAATCTTGATTGAAACTCAGTTATATACCTATCAGAAAACTGGCTATCATTTAACTGATTGCAATGGTATAAATAACCACCTACTGATCTAGAAAAGACCAGAGGTGTGCGATAATATTCTGAGAAAATATTCCGTAATTGAAATGATAGATATATACGGGCAGCTCGAGAACTTCATTGTTTTCCCTACCAATCCTTGCCTTCTCTTCTTTTAACTTCTGCTGAGAGAACTCTATCGTAGTCTGTACACGGCCCCCTAAGAAGAGCTTCTTTTGTCATTAGTTTGCCCCAGTTTTCTCTTTGATCATTCTGGAAGCTCATTTGAGTGAAGGTTGGTAATCAAGACAATATAGCGTTTTCTTATACCCGCCCATTCTGACAAATACTTTTCTTTTTGAATGTTCTTCGTTGTTTTTGTCTCAACAATTTTACCAGTTTCAAACACTCGATTGAAAAGCTCATTTTGAAGCTGCTCATCATCATCTAGCATCGCGTGTTACTTTTGAAAGTATTAGTTTTGCCGATGATGGAAAGTTATGAAGCTGAGATAAATTAACGTGAGCGTGTCCAGCCCCGTGTCTCCTACATAATTATAAATACAATTAGCACAATATAAAGGAAGACGGATGCGGCATGTGCCACTAGATAAGGTATTTTCATATGATTGTGTAGCAGGCTAGCTAGTATATGAAGAGTAATATTAAATTGAATTAACTGCTAACAGTATAAAGGGAAACGCCGACGAAACACTGATATCAAATATATTAGATATATGATTCTTACATGCTCTCTCTCCCTCCGCATATTCATATTCATGTCAGGTGAACGCCTGTGTGACTAAACAGCCATGACACTCGCTTCCAATCCTTATTCGTATCGGGATCGAGTGCAGGAACCAGACGATTGTAGAGCAAACAATTCTCAAAATTGATAATTACAATATCATCAATATCCCGAATCCGTAAATTCTCAAGAGAAGGACAGCACTGGATAACACCCGCTTCGTGAATCTGCTGATACTTGTCTCGAACTGACGTCCTCAAATCTTCAAAAAAGTGAAAGTATTCGATTTCTTTTTCTATAGAAGCAATGCCATTACGTATAATAGCACAACGTTCTTCCACAAACTTTCCCAGTGTACTATAATCACTCATGTCTTCAATAATAATACATCGCTTCTTCTCGCTGTTCACTATCGACCCATAACAATATGGAACAGTTGTTCCTTGCAAGGATTCCATTCTTTTATAAGCCAATATCTCATTTAAATGAGGATCACGATGAGAACCAGGATTGTGCATACGCACGTTTTCATTTTCCAGGCATATCTTTACAAAAGCTGTCGTACCACCGAAACCAATACGATTAAGTAGCGATTTGTTCAACCGAGAGATTTTTGACATAGTTTCAGGAGGACTTGTCACTCTGTACCCATAACCAGCTCCTTCAACAAGACTCGCTAGTGTTTTCGATCTTACTCTTTTAGTTGTGGCGTGACTGACATGGTGGTAAGGTGACTCAATTACCATCTCCTTTAGATTTTCTGGTCTCGGCAGTGCTAAATAAGGGAAACGCTCACGCTTGACTTTCCGTATTAGCATCTCTATTTGCTCTGGAACAGAATCCATGCTCTTCAGTAGAAAAGCCGCTGTGGCAAGCCTTACTGTAGGTCGGGTGGAGCCACGTTTTAAACAATAGATATTATAATGAAGCTCAAGATTTCTATATTCCACAAACTCAATAAAAAAAGTCTCGAAATAACTTGAGACAATAAATTTGCTAACTTTATAGGTTAGGAAGTAGTATCTTAGTTCATCCATGGCCAAGTTCCAATAGGGGCTACCCAAAGCACCAAATAAGTCAGTCGAAGATTTGTAAAATATAAAAAACACCAATGGTAAATCGAAATTATTGTCGTGTATATTGCGAAGGTTTATTCCATCGACTGGTATGGCTTCTGGATGATCCACGTCAGGACTTGGGCTATGGAGATACTTATGAGCAGTGCCGGCAACTAGCCGAAACCTTTTGTCCGACCTCTCGCAGTCTAAGATTGGATTGAGAATGCATTTGCATATTGTCATGCCTATACTGCAAAACAATGGATCTGTATCGCTATCCTGCAGTGATATTTCACTTTGAGATAGAGCGGCACGATATTTACCAGGAATATTAGCAATAGAGGGATCATAATAATCAACATCTTTAGAAACCTTAGAGAAATGACTATCTTCGGCCGAATCAAATCTTGACTGAAACTTAGTTATATAGCTATCAGAAAACTGGCTATCATTTAACTGATTGCAACGGTATAAATGACCACCTAATGTTCTCGTATAGAACAGAGACTTCCGATAATATCGTGAAATGACATTTTGTAATTGAGACGACAGATATATACGGGCAGCTCGAGCACTCCATTGTTTCCCCCACAAATCCTTGCCTTCTCTTCTTTTCTCTTCTGGTATAAGCAACCTGTAGTTATCCGTAGGTGCTCCAAGTGCAAGAGTTTGCTCTGCGCGCTGTTGAGCGCTCCCGCTTCTATCCTTCTCGATCTGATCATGAAATTTTGCGAAAATTGCGCTATAGCGGAGTCTCACTGCCTCCCATTGTGACAAGTAGTTTTCCCTTTGTCTGCACTTCGTTTTCAGGCCTTTCTCAGGCTTCTTATTTCTGTTGCGAAGTACAAATACTCGTGAGTAAAGTTCACTTTGAAGCAGTTCTTCTTCATCCCCCATAGTGTTACTTGCTACGTTGATAACGTGGTTTGAGTTAAAAGCATGCTCGCAGTCCTGTTGCAGCATTTTACCATAATCTACAGAAACTCTGTTATGGAGTCTTCCGTTTCATATCATTTTCTCCAACTTGACCATTTCATATTCATTTTCGTTTTTTTCTTCATAATGCACTCTGCTTCGTATCATTATTTTTCTCGACACCACTGTAGCATAAGTAAAAGAGAGAGATAAGGGTGATAAGTGAAGAACAACATGAAACGATGATGACGCGAAGGCGGGCTGAAGCGCGCCGGCGGGACAAGGACAAGCAAAATGCCTGGTTGAGCATACGCGGCTGGGCGTTTCTGTCCGCGAGGGGGATACGCCAGGAGCTTAGAATTATTATAAGTGCAACGAACGAACAACAAACAACAACTACACGTAAGAAAGACATCGTTGAGCTAGGGGAAGAAAACAAACATAGCCAGAGGACGAGAAACGAAAACGAGCAAACCAGTAAGAAGGCGAAAGGAGAGAAACGAGGATTACGGATCACGCCTGATAAGAGAATTGTTTGATTTGACGGGAAGAGCGTGACGTGCAAGTTCAGGCTCGTGATATACTGACGATTGTACAAGTACCGAGTGAGCGAGTGAGCGACTTTTAAGTTCAAGGTAACGTTACTAAGACGATCTGGTACTACTTCACACACTCTGTTGATTGTTGAATCTGATATTTGAATCTCGTACCTTAGGCTCAGAGAATATTTCGTGGCCCTGCTCCTTGTCGACCACCTCATGTCTTCTTCAGGTGCAAACTTTAGACCTAGAAAAAGATCTTCTGTTTCACTACCTCATTCCAGTATACCAGGCATACAGGCTGATTTGACACCTGCGATAGAATCGTCTTCTCCTTCCACTACGGTTAATCCTCTTAGTGCTACTCAGGAATCATCAGCCACCTTCAGAATGGGTCCCAATCCAGGCCATCTGGATCCAGAAAATGGCCATTATCTCGACGATGATAAGAAAATCCGCCATAGCCGTAACAGGCCGTCGTTTTCTTATTCGTATCCATCGAGTGACGGCGGCGGATCTTGGAGCATGAGATCTAAAACCGTCTCGTTTGATCCCGACAAGGCCACTACATACGTTGGCATTCTAGCCTTTTGCTTGTTAACATTATATGTTATTTCCGGTTTAATATGGACGAACCCCAATGGATATGTGCCTATTATCGCTGATTCGGCGCATGTAGAGGTCACTAACGATCCTATAATCATTCCTAAAATGTCTGACCTAGCATTGTTTAAAAGCAAAGGAGTCCCTAAGCGCGCCCCTAATGACAATGCTAAGGAAGTCAAAGAGAAACCTGGCAGTAGCGTTAGTAACACCCACGGCGGTCCTGCTGCCGGTGGCCCGGGTTCAATGACATCGTATGTATATGACGGCGGCAAACATGGCTCTTCGCCATCAGTTGTGGTGGTTATGGGCATTGATTACGAAAAATACAAGCCCGATTATCTTACCAAGATCATTGATAACCGGGTCGAGTATGCGAAAGCTCACGGATACGGAACGTACATGAGATTTGTGCAAGATTTCAAGTCTCTTTATAGCGACTCGTCGTCGTCCAGTGCGTCTTGGGCCAAGCTATATATCATGAGAGCAGCATTCCTGGCGTTTCCTAAGGCCAAATATTTCTGGTATTTAGACGGGGGTGCCTTAATCATGAACCCGCTCATTGACATCGAGCAGGAATTTGTCAACTCGAAAAGCCTCGAAAATAAGATGTTACGAGGAATTCCCGTAATTAAGACGGCTGACTACATCAAAACATATAAATTCACTCGACCAGATGAAATCAAAATGGTCATCAGCCAGGACGTGGTCGGACTGAACCCGACGTCTTTCATTCTCCACAATTCCAACTATGCGGTTAGTTTATTAGAATTCTGGGGAGACCAACTGTATCGGAAATACGGCCAGTTCAGCGAGTCCGAAGCATCGGCCCTCAACCACCTCACACAATGGCACCCCTGCTATCTTTCCAAAATAGGCGTTGTTAAAGCTAAAAAGCTGTGTTCATACGCACCCACCTCGCCAGCAGTGAAGAAAGATCCTTCACTCGCCTATACTGACGGCGACTTCGTAGTCAACCTCGATTGTGATCCACACGTCAAGGCCTGCAACGACGTCTTCCAGCGTTTCTGGAATGGCCGCGGACGGGTAAACCTCTAACCTGCCTACATACCACCTGGACATGTATCCTATTTACCATTAAATTAATGTATTTTTAGACCGCACTGTCGTCCGACTGCTGGGCTCTGCCCAGAATGAAGCTCCGCTTCACGGAGTTGCTGGGACCGGACCCTGCTATGATCCCATTATAATGGCTGGAGTTGTTCCTTCGGTTCGATCTTCACCATATAAGGTCCCAGCCACTCCGCCAAGCGGAACTACGGGTCTGGACCGAGCCCAGCCGCCGGAGGCAACCATGGGAGAGCTGATGAGATACATTCGAGTCATTATTCATTAGAGGAAAGTGGTGGTGGAGGAGGGGGAGTTGGCAGTGGCTGGGCCTGTTCTAGTCTAGAGCCTAGTTCGCGAAGCGCGAGGGCTCGGCGGCGGTCGCTGTCTACTTCCGAACGAGCAGGAGGGGCAGTGGCTCCTCGGGTTCGTAGCGTGGTGTGGAAATTACTCGCTTCGATCTCATCATCATTGAATGGCGCACATACTTTGATTGATACGAGCACCGAGAACACAATATCCGATATGGAGTCCACCAGACGGGTAAGTGGTCGGGGGAAGAAAAACTTGGCAAGAGCAAACGTGTCGCTGGCATCGCCGCGGATTCGCGTTCGTTGCAAATCGCCTGATGTCAGTGACGAGCTTAGTGGCAACACCGACTCGGTATACGACACCTTATAAAAGCGAAGGTAGATCCATGCGGAGAAAAACCCACTCCAACATAACATTGCTGGCACGATACGACTGATCACAAGGCTCATGGTCGTATATGCGATCAGAGCAGGGAAAACAAGATACTTGACTTGCACCTTGACAGCGCCTTTGAAGAGGACAAGCGTATGCTCAGGTACCAGCTGCTTGAAAGCAACTAAGAAGCCCATCTGTAGCCCAATTCCACCATTGACAACTTGGAACAGCTGGCCCTCGTTTGATCTTCCCGACAGAACGAAAGCTATATAGATAGCCACCCAACATATAAGATTCGGAATAATACTCTGAATGGCCAGAAAGAGGGCGAGGTTCTTGGACCCCCACACGCGTTCGCAGTACCTGCCAGCGAAAGCCAGTGTTAGTCCAGTGACAAGAAATCCACCCACCGACTGTTCGACAAAGCTGGCAACTAACAGGACCCATGGATAGGTAACAGACATTCCTGGAACAAGCGTGATATATGGAATGTAAATATCAGCAAGCTTAGGAACCGTAGTCTTTGGTGAGTCGCCTCCTTCTGAAGGAACTGACGAGCCAACTGTTTGAAATAGCGAAAATCGAAGCGCCAGGACTCCGAATGAAAGCGACACGAAGCAAATTAAACATGCTCGTGTGAAAGGAGGAAAAGACCATTTCATGGTTACGCTGCGTGGTTTTTAGAAGAGATGGAGACCCTACAAAAACTTTAAAGCCAAAAAGTTCTTTAAATAGTTACGTGTTGTCCTCGCTCTTGTGGCCGTTCTCGATCCAGGACAGTTCGAGTTTACATCTGACCGTATTCGCGAGTGGGTTGTTAGTTCTCCATGAAGACATCACGTGCCGTCCAGCCGCATGTGTTCATTGACACGATTATGCAGGGGGTTATCAAGGGTCTAGGAAAGGTAATACCAAGGTAGCGCATATGTTTAGAGAGATTCTGCCATAGACCCTGTTCTGCCTCCGGCGGTTGGAACCGTATCTCTGCTTGAGAGAGAGAGAAAGGGCCCGTGCAATGCTCAGAGTGCTACGGGTTTGGGCAGGGGCAGATCAGTGGCCGTATATGTCTCTTGTGTATACCTTTCTGATGTGAGTTTTTCACAAGCAAATTCTATTA
This sequence comes from Sugiyamaella pinicola, assembly GCA_030565085.1. Classification (NCBI taxonomy): domain Eukaryota; kingdom Fungi; phylum Ascomycota; class Dipodascomycetes; order Dipodascales; family Trichomonascaceae; genus Sugiyamaella; species Sugiyamaella pinicola. The sequence goes on along the minus strand of JAJMAW010000023.1, from coordinate 102,514 downwards.
TTCATTTTTCGCTGAGATCCCTGTTGATGAGACGGTATTGAAACAGAGGGAAGAGAGGTATACAAATTGACGAATTAATTAATAGTGCGGGAGCGAGGGTTTCTAATCAGGGTGCCGAAATGTTATGAGGGTAAGGAACATATGCCCTTACCCATGAATACAAGTGAAAATTCAGGTGGCATCAAGCCCAGACAGAAAGCAGCGGTTTGTAAATGGGCAATGTCTATGATAAAAGGACAAGGCCGGCTATTCGTACGGCCATGGTTTCGCCATTTTGGACAGGTGACTAGCGAGTGGCTGCCGCAAATCGGCCGGTTGTCACGCTTCAATAAAACGTTAGCAGTGACTAATGCTGCCAATGTCAGTGCCAATGTCGGTGGCCCTTCCACATTCAAGCCTGGACCGGGTCCAGTCGTCGGAGGCGTAGAAGGCAAGTTGGAAAGATTTGTAGCGAACACAAAAGATAGCAAGATTGAGATGGATCCAATAGCGATGAAGGAGCTGCAAGAGGTTGTAGTGAAATCAGCCGAGGACAGCCAATTCAGAAGACAGATACTGGAAATATTCCGGAATCTCAAGGAGGAGAAAGGGATAAATGGGGTCAGGAGAATTATTTCCAGCTACTATACAAGTTTAATGTGTTTGCTTATTCTGAAGGAGAGCCCGCAGTTAGTGGATATGCATTTGGAGATGTTTCAATATGGATTAGAGCCAAGTTATGAGGGAAGTGTCAACTTGTTTTCGTTAGGAGGACTATCAAACGAGTCGTATCTGCCAGTTGTGCTAGAACTGTATGCGGTGTTCCCGAGTAGGATTATCCAGAGGGGCAATCTGTTGGATCGACTGTTATCAGCCTGGCTTAATTTGAAGGCACCAACCGAGAACATTCTCCCGTTTCTATATCAATCGAATAAATTGGGCCGATTCCCGTCGGAAATGGCTTCATTTGCGACGATAGAGCGGCGGCTCCTAGACGACGCCAATATCCGAACAGACCAGGCCAATATCGCCTTTATGGAGTCGATCATGGATTATTTGACTTGGCAGGGGCCCATGGATGTTCCAGAACGCCTTTTGTCCTTGGTGATACGGAAGAGTGCATCAATAGGGCCGGAGTTTATGGCCCCGAAAGTGAAACAAGTGGCTGAAGATTCATGTTCCGATCTGAATCTCCAGTTATTACCAGACATAGCAAAGGGCCCTGCTGAACCATCAGAAACATCTTCGAATTCTATGCCTGCTATAATAGAAAATATATTCGCCATTTGCGAGCCATTTACTGTCGCAGGGAAGAAGGTCAGTCGCGTCGATGCCATGAGGGCCAAAAAAAAGATAACTGCCGGATACTTTTGGGAAGAAGTGATGAGGTCATACCCCAACGTCCACACCGACACTATTTTGGAGTTCTTACAGGCAAAGAAAATCAATGTTAAGTCACCTCGTCTTATGAGGGCAGTGGTAAAAAGACAGACCGACCCTACCGAGTGTAGAAAAATGATTGCAGCGCTCCTTAAAGCGACTAGAGTGAATAATAAAAATAAAGACCAGCTATTTGCCCAAGAGCTGCGAATAGTAGCCAGAAAATACGGTATCGTAAACCCACAATATGTTCTTGAGCAGTATACCAAACTCAATAGCGAAAGGAAGGCCCGCTACCAGCAAAAGGGAAAAGGAGAGTGTCCCCTATATGTGCATAGTATCATGTATGGATGTCTTGAAGGAAACGCCCATAAGCTGTGCATCGACATATATCGGAGATTCCCAACCGTTAGTGATGGCTTAGCAAGGAATTTATATATATCAGCACTAGCTAGGGATGGAGATGTCAAGGTAGCCTGGCAGCATACTGGCAAAATGGCATTCCGTGAAATGCACATAAGACAGGAAACCTTGGGTAGCTTGGTTTTCGCCATCCTCTTGAGCGGGCGAAAGCTAAATGAACCGAATCCACAACGAAAATACTCTATTGACGAGATAATTTCAATGTTGGATATCCTTAATGCATGGGGAGCTCCGTTCCCGTTAAAGTACTTTGAAAGGTTATTTGACAAGCTACATGTGATAGCAATCACATATGACGAAGTAAGGAAACTTATATTTGCACTGGCTGATCTCCATACCAAAAAGCCAACCGCAATCGTCTACCGCAAATCCAACTTGGCCTCGGAGTCTATCGATCAAGGTGAACTAGCACTGCTCAGTGACGACATCGTTTTAACGCGACAGAACAAACGCAGGCCCACATTATTGCTTTCTGAGGGCGCAATTGCAAAAATTATTTATTTAGGATTCTTCAAAGATCCAGCTCGGCCTTGGACTGCTGTCCAACTGTTGCATGACTTAACGCTCAAGGGAATAATCATACCCCGACAGCCAGTCATGAATACACTTTCAGAGATTATTTCCCGAGTATATAGCAAGCTTCCTGGACAAGGAGTTTATAAACGAGTTAAACAACAACTGGGCCCTGATACCGACGTCGAAAAGTTAATCAAGAACTGCAACTCGGCGTGGAGGGGTGAGCCGATTGAGAAGTAACTGGAATCATTTCATAGAGCGCAACCATGGCACTTTTAGAAAGTGGAAATTCGACTCTGCCATAAAATGTTGAGTCCAACAAAGATCCCTAAAATCACAAGTTCTAAAGCGCTAACGCTGACAGGCCCTTATTTGCTGGCGCATGTTGGTCCGTCTTCTTTTGTATTGCTTTATTTGTATTATTTTATAATTATGTATGACAGAGGCGTTAATTTATTATCAATCTATCTATAGCCCGCAGCTATATCCCCCCTCTATCACCAGAGGGCTGTGAACTATGAGCACCGAGCATCCCCAGGGACCGTATAAACTTCAGAGAGGACTACGGATATGGGCAGAGCCTAAGTCTAAGCCAGGGAGAGAGGGTCAACAGTACCCAAGCGAAATAGGAATCGCCTTCACGTGAATGGGACCGCTTCGACAGACATCAGAGCCTTCATCGCTAAGTAAAAGGGCTTTGTTCGTAATGAGTTTCAGTCCGGTTGAGGGCAACACCAAAGCCCATCCCTCCTTCTAGTCTCAAAAAGTTTGACTGAGCTTCACGCGATTGGTCGGTCGTTATATTGGAGTGTGAAGCGTAGACACTATTTGTCTCCTATTTGTGATATAACTAGAAAACGACAACCGCCGTTAGTTAACCATTAGGTATGGTCGTCGCAGGAAATAGTTAGTTATATCCGGTCAAGATTTTAGGAGATACGACTTTCTCTACATAAGCACAATTAGTTTCTCTGACGCAGTGTCCAGCTTGACATTGGCTTATCATGTGGTGACCTATTTAAAGGGAGACATTTTCCTTGATTTCCTTCTAATTAGTCAATTAATCAGTAATGATAAAGGAACTGTTCTCATTACTGGAGGGGAGCCAGCGGCTATATTGCTGTTCATGTGATTACCCAGGTCCTTGAAGCTGATTGTAAAGGGACAGTTAGAAACAAGCAATCAATTGATAACCTCAAGCAGACTTCGTTTTAAAAGAAATTCTCGGGCAAAATGGATTTCGCCATTGTGGAGGATATTTTTTCCCCGATTTTTTGATGATGCCGTTAAAGGAGTTGGTGGCGCATTGATCCCTGCTATTCAAGGCACTATTGGTATTCTTAAATCTGTGCAGAAATATATAATCCAAACGTGAGTAGAGTAGTTAACACTTCTTCGTTTGCTGCCATTACCGATGTTCATAAGGGCCCATCTTATGATCATACGTATACTGAAAAAGACTAGAATACTGCTACATATGACGAAGCCAAAGTTTGTGCAGACGGAAGGGTTGCCTACTGCGCCAGTAAAGCGTTGGCCGAAAAGGCAGCATTCGACTTTGTTGCAAAGGAGACAGAATTTCTCGATTTCGTTTGTTAACTCACCGCCAGTCTATGGACTAATCTTGCATCGTGTTGGTGTGGCTTCTATAGTTTACGAGCTTCATCTGCTATGTTTTACAGTCTGATGAATGGAACAAGAACTGTAGTTCCTCCTACTAGATATCCAGCGATGGTTGATGTTCGAGATATAGGCAAGGCTCATTTATTAGCATATGAGAGCGAGGAAACCGCTGGGCAACGTTATCTGGCCACTTTGGACTGCTTTTCTTTGAAGATATCTGTAAATTCTTCTTGAAGAGTCCCCTCAACTTGCTGGTAAAGTGCCTTTGCCAACGAAAGAGCCAAATCCAGCGGATTATTTCCGAGTTGATAACAGCAATATCAAGAGCGAACTGGGTATTTAGCTCTACACATTGAAAGAGATAGTGGTTGATATTGCCAAATCTGTTTTGGCTCTAAAAATATACTATATGCGCTACACCTGAATCCGTTTACGGCATATCTTATCTTGCATCTGCCACCTTCTCTTGGTCAAAAAATATCAACGCAAAGTCCACTACTTTATCCCGAGCATGTTCTGATTGATACACAGCTTTGCTGGTCGCGAAGCGAGCAGAAGAGCCCGGCCGCCGGAGGCACAGCGAGGGGGTGAGGCTATGGCGGCTGGAACGGCTTACAAACCTAAGTGTTTTCAGACTTGATGTGCTCGTACCATTCACTTATCATGACCCCCCTTAGGAGAGTCGTTGTTACGGGTTTAGGAACTGTAAATCCGTTGGGTGTTGGAGTACAGGCGTCATGGCAGAATCTGATTGCAGGAAAATCTGGGATTGTAGCGCTAACGGGGCCTGAGTTCTCGTCCCTTCCTAGCAAAGTAGCAGGCAAGATTCCAGCGAGCCAGTGGAATCCTTTAGACTGGATGGATGGGCCTACTGCGAAGCGAACTCCTTTATTCGTACAGTATGCTATGGCAGCTGCTAAACAGGCGCTTGAAGATGCCCAGTGGCCGAGTACTACTGATTTAAACAGGACTGGCGTCGCAGTGGGGTCGAGTATTGGCGGATTAGAAGCGTTTTATGAAAACGCCGTTAACTTCCATACTTCTGGATACCGCAAAGTATCTCCTTTATTTATTCCAAGCCTATTAAATAACATGGCAAGTGGCCATTTGTCCATCGCGTACGGGTTTAAAGGACCTAATCATTCTGTCTCTACTGCTTGTACTACTGGCGCACATGCAATTGGAGACGCTGGTAATTTTATTCGGCTAGGAATGGCCGACGTAATGGTTGCTGGTTCAAGTGAAGCGGTGATCCACCCACTCTCAATTGCAGGCTTTGCTAGAGCTAGGAGTCTTTCTACAAAATACAATGAGCAGCCAGAAAAATCGTCTCGCCCGTTTGACAAGAACAGGAGCGGGTTCGTCATGGCCGAAGGAGCTGCTGTACTGATACTTGAAGAGCTCGAGCATGCTTTGAAACGAAATGCCAAAATCTACGGCGAGCTCACCGGTTATGGCATGTCCGGAGACGCGAACCATATCACTGCTCCAGCTGAAAACGGAGATGGCGCTTATAGGTCTATGGAAATGGCATTGCACAACGCCTGCGTGACGGCCGACGAAGTAGACTACATCAACGCACATGCCACATCTACGCCGCTTGGCGACGCTGCCGAGAACGCGGCCATAAAACGACTCTTCGCAGGCGAAACTAACAGTGCCAAATCGTCATCTCAGATCAACGTCTCCTCTACAAAAGGCGCCACAGGCCACCTCCTTGGAGCGTCTGGATCGTTGGAGGCACTCTTCACAGTACTAGCTGTAAACACCAACACCCTACCTCCAACACTGAACCTCGAAACCAAGTCCCCCGAGTTCGACTTTAACTACGTCCCCAATATCGCTCAGGACCACATCGTCAATGTCGCTCTCACTAATAGCTTTGGCTTCGGAGGTACCAACGCATCACTGGTTTTCAGAAAATTGTAATATACACTGTCTCCCCCCTCTGGATCTGCCTCTGGCAGCTGGGCTCCGCTCGAGTTTTGGTAGGCCCAAACGACCATTCACGCATCGTTGCAGGTCCTGTCGCTATCATGCCACCATATATGCATACAGATGCGGATTTAATATGGCATCGATTGATTAACCATCGTCACTACATATATCACCACATCACTGCCGCCAAAACCGTCAAATATATATATACAGCTACATACAGTAACGGCAGTACACATAGCGTAACCAAAGAGTATGAGTATTAACAGCAGCACCACCATCTGCATCATGCCGTAATACCGTGCAACAAACAGTAGGTATAACAGTATGTACCAGCTATTAATTTCCCTAATTGGCAACGAATAAGCAGTCAAACGAACTTTTATATAAGTGAAATTGTAATTTATTATTCACAAACACGTTTCACTCTCATATTAAGAGGGGTTTTTTCGAGCTGGGCTAAGATAAACGACAGGATTTCGTGCTTCTCTAGGTAGTATTAGTATTACTACTGCCACCGTCCCCTGATCTACTGTCTGGGCAAGGGTCACCCATGTTAATCAGGGGCTAATTACTCTAACCACAAACCGACCGATCGATAGACATAAATAAACTCATTTTCTGTCATTCTTAGGCGAACAAATCGAAGAAATTCGCGAACTGAACTCTTTCACAACGCCACACTGCAAAAGAACTATATTATCCGCCTTGACAGCAGACGAAACAATAGTTCGACAGGAAAAAAACACGTCCATCCGTTGCTATAACTACGAAAAAATTCTCATCGGGCATTATTAACCGACATATTGAATTGAATAAGGTCTGGCTAGGTCTGAGACGAGACGCGATAAAAGAGGGTCTGTTGGACCAGATGATAAAGGAATTGTGGTAAAATAATTGAGAGTATAAGACTACGAAGTTACGATAAGATTACGATTACGAGACTACAAATCTACGTACGATATTGCACTACATCACTACGCTTACCACAGCTACACTCCACATCGTTACATCCAACTCACAAAAACCCGTTATAACACTCCGCTCGTCACGTCACATCTAATATGGACATTCATTCTCCTACTCATATCCCCTTGGGTGCTCCTCTACCGTTAAGCAGTGAAATCCGTCATGTGGAATATATACTAGCTGCAGAGTTCGATATCGATGCTGGCCCAACTGTCAGTCATCAATATCCAGAGGCAATTCAAAGCGATAGACATTTAATGGCCGAGCTGATGTTACCAGATCAAATCCACGCCAGAAACGAAGATTGGACTGTATTCTTTCTATATAGACGACCTGGCTCTCATCAATTGGAATACAGCATTCTTGATGAAGCAGATAAAGAAACAGCAGACAAATTCTATGTTTTAAATCTAGTCAATACCAAGTTCGACTCTAAGGCGAGACGTGGGGCAATTGTAAAGTCGATGGCTATTGTGACTCCTCATCCGTTTTTCCAAGTTTTCAAGCCTCTACTATTACTTGCGCTGGATGACTATTTTGACTCTCCTGATATTTCACACCTAGAGAACTTATATGATATTTTGAACTCGGTAGATATGTCTCAAGTGCCATATTTCACTCCTTCAGAGAGGCTATTATTAGCATCTTCAGAATATACATCGTTGTTTATTGAAAAATTCGAGGCGCACAATAATGGCGGCGGTATCAGCAGTACCAACCATAGTCGTAGACCATCATCACAAACAAGGTCTTTGCCTCATTCAATGCATTCACGATCATCTATATCGCAGTCAGAGCCACCAAAGTCCCCAATATCTCTTCAATCACTAAATGCTAATCATAATACAGCTGCCACTATGTCTCCGCCTAATATCACTACTTCCGTAACATCAACAACGACATCTTCTTCTAATATATCTCCCATCACTCCTACTACCACTACTGCACCTACACTTACCACTCCCACATCCGGTAACACCGCTATTACTACGCCGCCTGCCACTCTCACTAGAAGAACAAGTGCTGCCGCTGTTCAGCAGCCTTCTTTCTACATTGACCTCCGAAATCAAGGGCAACGGCTCTCCAGCAATCAAGCAAGGACTGGGCAGCGGGATACCCATTTCTTTGACACAACAGTTCCATACAAATCGATGAATATCCCCATCAAAATCCCCACTGATTTCTCCCCCGAATCAGCTGGCGACTTTTCCCTCATTAAATTAATCGCATTACTCACATCTATGAACCAACCATTTCAAACGCTGCATCCACACCTTACAATCTACGGACCTCATACCCCACCACTATTAGTACTAATATTCGCATTATTGACACAAAAGAGAATCCTATTTATTGGATTAAATGCGCTTTCACGAGATGTTGCTGAACATGTATTAGCATGCTGTTCATTGGCATCCGGTGGAGGCATTTTAAGATCGTTTACTACTCATGCTTTCCCTTATACTGACCTAAGTAAAGTAGATGATTTATTAGCATCAAATGGATACATCGCAGGCGTTAAAAACCCTGCTTTTGAACATCATCCGGATTGGTGGGATATTATTGTTGACTTGGAGCATGGATCAATGAAGATTTCCCCCGAGCTCGGTACATCTATAACCCCAACTAATAGTCATCGATCATCTACATCATCTGCTTCTAATATGAACGGTGGCAATTCAAATGGTAGTTTAAATTCTTCACATCACTTCCATACACTTCCAGTGAACTCACAGGACCTCAGTTTCGTTGACGAACTCAAGAAAATGGTTGCTAACCATTACGGGGAAACATCAGTTCGGACGCGCTGTCAACAGTACATCCGTCGGTTTGTTCGCATGTCTACAAACTATGAAGAGTATAAATATGGGGCCACCAATCTCTGGCCATCATTTAACGATCCCACTTATCTTGTTGTTCCTGGTTATGGGTACACTTGGGCCAACGAAGCTCAGAAAGTGGGAGATTTTAATCTCTATGCCCCAGTTATAGAAGGTTGGAGAGCTTCCCGCAGCTATAAATATTATATTGACGACCAGAGAGGTATCTGGCAGCTGCCACCGAAATATGTCATTGACTACGAATGTCACCTCGACCGACTCCGACTACAGCAATTATCATACGATGAATCTGCAGCCGTTTTTGAAGCTCTGTGCACTCACACGCAAGACTACGACGATATCAATCGACTTCTCTCTGCTACTCATCAGAACAACCTATTCTACGTATGTCTAGGACTGTTTCATCGTGATGCTTCTATCAGAATAATGACAGTTCGACTCCTTCAACGCATCGAAGAACATACTGCCGGCAAGCTCTATTTCCAGTCCATCAGCCGGTTTCAACAGTTGGCATACAAGCGCCTCGTTGACGAGATGAACCAAGCTTCCGAGCCATTCATTCCCCAAGACGGGGTTCCCTTCTAACGACCTATAATTTCCTTTGTATTTTACTAGAGCAGTTCCTCAACTCTCTATCGCCATGTGATACGCCCCCATCTCAAAAGATTTTGTCTTCTACTAATATATACTATATGCTACACACTCTGTGACTCTGCCTCCGGAATCTGGGTTCCACTTAGACCCAGAGCTCGCTTCGCTCGCTACTGAGATAGTATACTCATACCCAGAATAGAATGCGATTCCAGCAATGAGTCAAACGAGCTACTGGTCTGGACGGAGTCAGGTCGGCCCTCGAGTCTTGCAAATTTGCCAACAGCTGTAGACGCTCTATACCTGAGTGCGGCTACACTGCGATTCAAAAATTCATATTCCCTGTATAATTGATTCAATCCAAACGTGTAACCATGACAGACCTAAATCCTTCGAAATTAGGAACAAAATCCTATTGGGACGATTTTTATAACGTTGAGAAAGAAAATTTTGAAGAGAATCCTCAAGATACGGGAGAATGCTGGTTTGATGATTCCAATGCCGAGCAAGAGGTTGTTGACTTCCTAACAACTTTAGCAGAGGATGGCGATATCCCCGAAGTGGTTAACTTTGAAAATACAGAGATGATTGACCTAGGGACGGGAAATGGCAGGCTGTTAATTTCTATTCGAGAAGCCGGATTCCAGGGCGAGTTTACAGGTCTCGATTATTCTGAACCGGCAGTAGACTTTGCAACCAAAGTAGCTGACGAAGAAGAGATAGAAAACATAAAATTCCAGCATGCGGATTTCCTATCTTCGCCAGAATGGAATAAATCAAGTAAACAGTGGGATGTAATATTAGACAAGGGTACATTGGACGCTATTGCATTGTCTTCAGAAAGATATAAAGACGGCGAAGTGGAACGTACTGGTGTAGAACAATATGCTCATGCTGTCAGGGACATAGCCAAGCGCGAAGGAATTCTCCTTATAACGTCTTGCAATTTTACTGAAACAGAGTTAGTTTCGGTTATTACAAAAGAAGGAGCGTTCGAGAAATGGAGAACAGTCGACTATCCATCTTTTGAATTTGGCGGGGCCAAGGGCCAGACCATCTGTACTGTTGCATTTAGAAAGACAATAATTAATTGACGATCGAAATCATGGTCTGCCTCCGGTGGTTGGGCTCCGCCAAGGCATTGGCGATACGCGGAGCTACGGGTCTGGGCGAAGCCCAACCGCCGAAGGCAGAGCGACGAAGTACTAGTTGCTTTCTTTATATTTATTATCATTAAATTAATCACCCAGTTCGCTCTTGTATTAAAGCCTGGATGGTCTTCAAAAGGGTCTTGGCGAAATCTTTGTTGCCTGCTTTGAGGGCAAACTGATGAGGAACGTCGCCTTCAAATCCTGTGATGCGCACGAATTTTTCGCTCACCATTGAACTTTTCATGCCCTCAAAAACTTCAGTGGCTGGCTGCAGAGAAAGATTGAGAATCACTCGGAAAACACCGTCAGTTCTCATGACAATACGGGACTTGTTCGTGTCTTTTTCTTTATTCACGTGCAAAGTGCCTACACCTCTTTCCTTCCATCCAGACGATGGGTTGGTTAGATCTAACGCGTATAGTCGGGCCCGGCAAGAGAAAATAGAATCTTCAGACTCTTCGCCTGTTTCTATATGCTTTTGTTCTAGGGGAACCGGTACTTGCACGAAAAGTTGATCTTGTGACTCGTCCCGTCCTTCTGCGCCTTCATTGGCAGTTTCCTCTTCATCAGAATTATTCTGACTAGCAGACGTATCTGGCTGATCAAAGATAGATATGGACTGAGCTGGAATTTTGGTAGCTGATTTATCGGTAGTAGAGGAGGTACCGAATATGCTACCGCTACCAAATGTGGTCCCAGCCCCGAAAACGGAGGTAGTGGCGGGTTTATCAGTGACGGTGGTGGTGGCGGTGGTGACGACGGTGTTAGATGAATCAGTACTCGTGGTTATAGTACTGGAAACAGCGGTAGAACTGCCGTCAAAAGAGCCTGATCCAAATGCTGTTCCACTACCAAACGTTTTTGAACCAAACGTGGTTCCTGATCCAAATACATTGGTAGATGATGCCGTTGGTTTGGATGATGATCCAAAAGACGTACCAGATCCGAAGCTTCCAGTGGTTGATCTGGAAAGTCCATCTGGATACACCTGTTCGTTGGCCTCTTTCGCATCTTCTTGTGAATCTTTCGATTCTTCGGTCGAATCCTCAATCAACTCTGCTTTCGATTCCTCTTTAGAGACCTCTTTCAATATTTCAGTATCAGGTCCACTCTTAGTTTCCTCTTTCGATTGGTATACGGCATCTTTCGGTTCTTCTTCCTTTTCTTCCGCCTTCTCCTCCACCCCTTCCTTTCTAATCAGATTCTTAACTCCTTCCACTATTTCACCATTACTCTTTTGCTTCTTGCCTGGCACTTGATCGTTACCTTCCATTTTGTCCCCATTCACAACATCGCCCTCTTTCACCACCTCTTCTTCCTGCTCACCTCGCGATCTCTTCCTTGGTCGCGGAGGTAATGGAGGTGGAGATTTCTTTAATGGTTGCTGTTGTGATGATGGTTGTGAATCTGCCGATTCTTTTTCCAGTAGTGTCGAATCTGTTGTTTCCTTAATCTCCGACATTTCTTCTGTTAATTGAGGTTTTCTTATTTATAATTACAAGCAGAATTTCTTCCTATGTCTAACGAAATAGCTATCTGAAACAGGATTGGGTCTGAAATATTTCCTTTCGATATGTGAGATGAGATAGATATGTTCGAGTCCGATAAAGAGATCTCCGCATCCATTAAGTGAATAAGAGAACTCGGAAAAACGAAGTAGATAAAATAGAGAGAAGAGATAAGAATATATGGTCAGAATAATGAGATATAAACGGAAAGGATATTAACTAAAGCATATGCCTTTTTGTTATGCTCTTTCGTTACCGCAATGTAATAATTCATACGTTGTTGTGGTGGTTCCGTGGACCCTGCCGATCTGTTTACATGCGGCTGCCTCGTTCCGAATGAGGTAAACAAATCACTCCTCCGGCTCCGCTCCTCTTCCCTCTCCTCTAAAAGTTTAACCTCACAGAAACCTTCATAGAATATAGCAATTTCAATTTATGAAGGTGTTGTAGCGGACGGACAAATACCCCTAAAATCTTTCCTGATTCGCCTACTCTGTTATCCTTATCCTTTTTCTTCGTCCTCCACCATGACCGACAAAACTAATAGTAATACAAGAGAAAGCTCCAACTCCAATACTAATTGTCAAGATGAAAAGAGCCGCGATAAACACGATAACATAGAAATTCAAGATACACGAAATGATAACAACGACTGCTCCAAATACTTACCAGTTTATCTCCGGCTCAAACCTAGAACCGTGAACAACACCCAGGAACCTTTTCTTACAGTAGTACCTGGTTCACCACAAGTAGTAGTAGATCCTCCAAAAAACAGCAGATATAAGGCTCAAGAGGCATTCAGTTTCAATGGAATTTTCCGTGAAAGCTGTGGTCAAGTGGATGTCTATAAAAGTGCTGTGTTGCCATTAGTTCAAAATGTTTTGAAAAATCATAACGATGCTTTACTGTTCTCCATGGGCGCATCGGGGTCTGGTAAGACACACACAATACTTGGATATAAACACACACCTGGAATGATCCATCTGGCACTAGATACACTGTTCAAATCGATTGATGGCAAAATTGCCGAATTTGAAGTAGCAGAGGCCATCAGTGATAAGAACTCCCAGTCCAATCCGTCAAATAGGAACCATTATCGTACATCTCAAGCCATTGAAGCAGGCATTATTTTAGACTGGGCCAACGAACCTAAAGTGAACCGTCAACAGTCTCACAGCGTGCTCCTTAATTCCCTTGCTTTGGATGATAAAATAGACGTCAGCGAGAAGCATACATATGCAGTCTATATCTCTATGGTGGAGATCTATAACGATCGGGTATTTGATTTATATGGAGAAGCTAGTAAGCGACAAGGTGGAAGTACCAGTGGAAGCCGCCGACCGGCTTTGTTAATGAAAACCCAACCGGAAACTGGTAAAACATTCCTTCCAGACGTACGCAAAATCTACGTTTCTGAGCGAGAAGAAGCATTTAGAACAATTGAACATGGCTTATCTCTTCGCGCAGCGCATGCTACTGGTTCAAATACATTGTCCAGTAGATCACACGCATTCATAATAATAGAAATCAAGCGGATTTCGCAGTCAGATTCTACCATTTCCTCTTCCACTCTAACAATTGCTGATTTAGCAGGTTCGGAGCGAATCAAATCATCTAGAACTCAAGGTAACCGACTAGTAGAAAGCTGTGCCATCAATAAATCTCTAATGCTGCTAGGGCAATGTTTACAGAAGCAAAGAGGCTCAGGAACTGATTTGCCGTCTGACACTGCTGCGCTTCGTAGCAGCAAGTTGACGCAGCTCCTACTCTCAAACGCATTCAACTCGAAACTTCACCAGCGATCAGTGCTTCTCGTCAACATTGATCGTTACGGGGACTTCAATTCCGCGTCACAAATCCTGCGGTACTCTGCATTAGCTAGAGAAGTATCAGTACCTCAGACCCGCATCCCCTCGTTGTCTAGTCTCTCCAGTGGATCGGAATCGGCAACACTAGCTGGAGAATCAGACTACGACGACTACCATCACCACCCTCTGGTCGACCCTCACCTCCTCTCTGACCCATTCCACCTCTTACAAAGAATAGAAGAACTCGAAATCGCTCTAGCCGACTCTCAAGAAGAGGTCCTATCCATTGAAGAGCAGGTACGCGAAGAAATGGCTGATGAAATGGATGCGCGCATGAAAGAATTATCGTCTCGTCTGTACGATCGTCTTGATGACGAAACCGGCCGAGAACAAGAGCTGACTGATCGCAAACTCCAACTGCTAGAGTCGATTCCTATCGACACCCATCCCGAATACCGAGCTCTAGAGCAGGAGAATTGCCGTCTACGTGCCGAGAATATGCGTCTTCACTTGCAGTTAGCAGGAGCGTCTCTACCTCCGGTAGCTGGGCTCCGCCTAGACCCCTTGTGGAGCGAGCTGGCTTAACAATGATTTTGCGCTTTCTAGTATAAATAAGTATCAATTACAAGTTACATCGCTCTATACCCTCCTTCTATCCGAAAGATATCTAATGACAGGTCCCTGGCCCGTTATATCGATCGTTTTTTCGAACCACGACAAAAGAATACCACCATTTCCATGTAACTGGCCCAATGATGAGCCCATGCCTTTGTAGAGATACTTGACCAGCACATCCTGCTGTTCGGTGGTCAGCGACTCGATTATTGGAGCAATGTCATTGGATCGAATTGTCGTCAGTACATCAATGACAGTCTTCAAATGAAAGTCCTGAACATAGTTAGCCAATTTACTCCCTCGTCGTAAGTAAGGCCCTTTATACTCTGCAGCGTAGTACGTGTCTGGGCAAAGCCCAGCCGACGGTAGCTGAGCCACCTCAGCTAAGAAACTTCATACCTTGGTTTGTTCATTGCCTCCGTAAGGAGCCTTGTCGAGTGCTAATGTTAGGGATCCGCTATAATTTCCTTTTGACAGAGCTGATTTGACTTCTTGCCCAATGGCAGTAACATCGTGGGTGCTAACGGGGGGGAATTGAGGATATAAGTCGGACGAGGGAGCATTATCGGGGTCGAGAGCGTCAACATCGATGCGTCGGAAATTAATATCAGCCATTTTAGAGATGGTGAAAGGTAGATGGGATTGTTGGCTTGAAACAATGGCTGGTGTAAGGCCGTGGAGTGGATATAAGGTGGACTGAAGTGGCAGGTCCGGAAGTTGCAAGCCTGAAAGAGAGAAAGCTGTAACCCTTTGGGAGTTGGGAGCGTATAAGCAGCGAACAGACAAAATGTATGTGTTATGCTGGATCCTTCCCTCCTCGAAGACCGAACAGAGCAGAGCGGTGAATGTATATTTAATTCATCACTTGGGATAGACACCTGGCAAGATTGCTCAATTTGTATGGCAGTGCTGATTCTTGCTAGCTAAGTAGTTTTGTATCACAGTTATTAATGTAACTATCCTTCCTTTCGCTATACTACCTCACTTATACTCATACTCACAGAATATCCCACAATAAGACGACTGTAATCCCGCTATCCGCCGCTTCCCTTACTATTCTCCAACCTATTCTCATAACCGCGCGGTCATTTTCTAATGGGTGGATTTTTTCATTACCGAATAGATAGATATATGCTCCCACAAAACAGACTAATAGATCTAAAACTTTGGTGAGGTTTATATCGATTTAACGACGGAATTGGGCAAAGTTAACTTTTCAATTTAGTCAAGTATAGAAAGGTTTACTCGCTGGTGCTATCCACAAAATAAAAATTAAAGAGAACCTAGAGAACGATTATTCTTTCGTTTGAATTACTCCTTGGGTCGTTGGTTCTAGATATATAAGATTCAGAGCAAGATTGACTATTATTCGGAATTTATGGGAATAATTGTCAAGTAACAAACTGATATAATATAAACAGAAGTGATCAAGTGTGAATATAAGAAATAGCAACAGACAAGAAAGGGCGGAAAGACGACGGTATAAATAACTACGACATACAAGGGAGCAACTGACGAATAGACAGACATACTATCATACAGCATAAACAATCTACACTACTATAATTCACACAGAGTCTCCTATGAACATCCTTCATCCTTTTCTTTAATATAAACAAAAACAACAATGTCAATAGATGATAACACATCCAAGGATGCCCGAATAAGACAGTTATTCCAGTCTCTGGATGTCGAAGGAAAAAATGAAATCGATGCCGATGCACTGGCAGTGTTCATGATTGAGAGATATCAGGACTTTGATGGGCTAGACGAAGCTGTCAACCAGTTATTGGAGACTATGGTAACATATGGAAACGCAATAGACGCAGCAGGGGGGGGACTAAAAAATGGAAGGACTAATAGCGGTACTAATACCAGCAGCGAGATCATCTCTGGCGGCACTTCCAGTAACACACCGGTAACAGCTGCCACCAATTCCTCTCAAGAGCAGTCCACGAATAAACAGTCCAAACCACTTGAAAAAATCTCATTCGCATCTTTTAAAAACTACATATACACCACGGAAAAGCTTCTCGAAAAATCATTCCAGATGTTAGACTCCAACCAGGACGGATTATTGGAGATCGAAGATCTCAAAAAAGGATTTGAGAATCTTGACCTTGATTTCGAAATCGATGATGATAAGATCGAAATATTATTTAATGCAATTGACTCTGATGACGATGGGTACATTTCTTTAGACGACTGGAGAGATCAGTTGACGTTTATTCCGAAATTTAATATCCACGAGTCTCCTCTAAAAGCTGCGTACATGTTTTTCATCGAAGAACTAGACCTCTCTTCTGAAGGAGACGTTCTTCTGAGTGAATCATCAAATGGAATTGGATACTTTCTTGCTGGTGGATTGGCGGGGGTTGTTTCTAGAACGTGTACGGCCCCGTTTGATAGACTCAAAGTGTATTTAATAGCACAGAGCGGTGGTCCACCGGCTGCCAAGGCAGCTGTAAGCAAAGCAAGCCAAGAAGCTGCTAAAGCAGCTAAAGAGGCAGTTTTAAAAGCTGCTTCTTCATCGTCAGCAAAGTCCCTATTTCGTGGTCGCCCACTACCCTTTGCATCCAGTAACAGCCCCATAATAGCAGCATTAAAACATCTTTGGGGACAAGGTGGTATTCGTGCGTTTTTCGTAGGCAATGGATTAAATGTTGTTAAAGTGTTTCCCGAGTCGGCCATGAAATTCGGGACTTTTGAAGCTGCCAAACGACTTTTTGCCCAGGTCGAAGGAGTCGCTGACCCGTCTGAGCTATCTCGTGCATCCACATTTATATCTGGAGGACTGGGAGGAATGGCTGCGCAACTTACCATCTACCCAATCGACACACTGAAGTTCCGAGTACAGTGCTCTGCGCAGTTTTCGCCCTATCGAGGCAACCAATTGTTAATGGAAACAATCAGGAGCACGTGGGCAGAAGGTGGACTAGGAATTTTCTATCGAGGACTTCATGTTGGAGTGCTCGGCATCTTCCCGTTTGCAGCACTTGATCTAGGGATCTTTTCGGCCATGAAGAAAGCGTATATTCTCAACCAGTCAGTGAAACTGGATATAGACCCTAGCGAAGTGAAACTAGCCAATATCGTTGTCCTGACCATGGGAGCGCTCAGTGGCAGTTTGGGTGCATCGGCTGTCTATCCAGTCAACCTCCTCCGAACCAGACTACAAGCCCAGGGCACAGCAGCACATCCATATCATTACAAGGGATTCCGAGACGTACTGCGAAGAACCGTAGAAAGAGACGGGTACCGCGGGCTCTTCCGCGGCCTTGGCCCAAATCTCGCTAAAGTGGCTCCTGCTGTAAGCATTAGCTACCTAGTCTATGAAAAGGCCAAAGCAACCATGAACCTTGTTTAGCATTTTTTGACGCTTTATATTCTTAATTTATTGCATATAGCATAATACAAACTGTAACATACCCTTTCGAAATGCTGCTGCCTCATACCAGTAATTCCCCTAGCGAAGCTGTGGCTGGCCGTCGAATGTTGCACAGCGAGCGGAGTGAATTACAAGTCTGGGCGGAGGCGCAAAGAGGTATTTACTTCACGCTGGTGACTTCATTTTGAGCTTGTCTTCTTCGAGAAGAAGGTTAAAACTGATAGGACCTGCGTCAACGAAACGGATAGGGCGGGTATGGATAGAGGTGCTTGGTGAAGACGTGTGATATCTTCGTCGGTCTGCAGTTATCCATGGTGATAATTCCGATGGCGTGGAAGTAGGCGGGCAAAAAGATGACGGTGAGAGCATGTTTTGACCAGTCCCTTCTCTTGTCTCCATAATCAGAGTAAATGTAATATTGTCAGGCAGTCTGCCAAACTTATCAGACAACGTGGATAACGTTACAAGACATGCTCGGTATTCTTCTGATAGGGAATTCCACGTAAGGGAGATGTTGTCCACTGAGACGTCCTGATCTGATTGAGGTACCAAGGGAAAGTCACTTAGATCAATCACAAACCTCTCTAAAGGGGCATTATGAGCACCTTCTGTAAGAATGACAATTGAAACCTTGCTAATAGTTCCTTCTTTGATTCGGCTCATGCATGCCATTGACATGTCTTCAATCCACTGACAAACCTTTGGGTGTCGACATTGATGGACGACAATACCGTAATTCCTAACTGTGCGGAACGTCTCTCTGGGGTACACCTTACGTAGGTAGAGTACGTTGTGCACTAAGATGATGAAAAATTCATGAAATGATCCCAGCAAGTCTGAAAAGGAATTCGGCGACTGCGAGGACATTGACAGGACGGAAAATATGGGTAAAGATTAGGAAGTAGAGGCTAGGAGACCTGCAACTGTCCCTGAATAATTACTGCTTATCTTATCAGCATAGCCGCGATAACCTCATCACGCGGATACGCGTTCATTAGAGCGCGTCAATCTGGATAGTATATCAGTGAGGGCTACGATAATTCAATTAGTAGTGAAGTTAAGCGATTTAAATAAATTTTGATGCTTCTAACGAATAATTCCTATCCTCTTCCATTTTCTGTTTTTTCTCTTTCTGGTGAGTATTCGGTATATTTCAGTCATGACATATTCTTTCTACTGTAACCTAACCTCTATCAATAATAATAAAATCCACCAAAAGCCTGGTCAAAGCAATTCCAACTGTAATTGACGAAATGGCGAAATCATGGATATTCACCGCAGAGAATGAATTGGATAACGAGTTGGCAGTGTTGCAGACCACCATAGATGAAGAAGAGACAGGTGATAGAAGGACAACGGTTACCGTCATCACCAATGAACCAGCTCAATACAGGGCGAAACTGTCAATGAAAGATAGCAATATCACTTCCTCTAGTGATGTGCTAGTGAAACAGCCCAAGAACTACATGAAGGACGAGGATTGGTGCAGTACTCTCAAATACGTCTTATTGGGAGAGTTTGACGCTAGTAAGGATGATTCGTTCTATGACAGTATCAGCCTCAAATGGAGTACTCCTCGGGGTGAAACCTTAGTATTGACAATCAAACAGGTTTACTCGATGAATAGAGGTGCCAATGCCACTATTGGATTGGGAGATATCAACTGTTTAGTGGTTTCCAGAGGGTCCAGTCAGAAGGCCCTTGATAGATTGATTCATATCAACCATGATTTCTATATTAGTGTAGCAGCGTCTTGGAACAGAGACCTGTATAGACGACAGATTGAGTCAGAAAGATTAAAAAAGCAAGTAAAGGAGCTCACAGAGGCCAAAAAGGCGTACGACAAAGAAATTTTAAGCCGATTTGCCTTACTACTGAACGAGAAAAAGAGCAAAATTAGCGAACTGTCGGGCGAAGGCGCACTCTCCAGCCACTCGTCGGTCAAACGAGAGCACTATTCCGACGCGGAAATAAAAGATGAGCCTGACTACTCCAACGTGCAGGTTAAAAATGAGCCAGTAGATTACAATGACGACCGAGAACCGGCTACACCCATTACATCTGACGGCCCAACAAGCGAAGGAGAGACGGATTCTGATTAGGGCCCCTGGTTGAGCCTCCGGCAGCTGGGCTCCGCCCAGACACATAGCTCCGCTTCATGGAGTGGTTAGAATCGTATAGCAAATATTTATTTATTTATTATGCTGTCTCATAACTGTTCACCCCAATAACACCGCGAAGGGGAGTGCGGGTCTGGGCAGAGCCCAGCAGCCGGAGGCAGGACAAGTAGAAGCAGGGATTCTATTGCTACAAGATCTGTTTGTTGACATGCCATTTGCGTTCGGGGAGGTGGTCCAAGTTGGCAATAGCATCTTTGACGTTGCCGACTTTGCTATCTAATGCGAGAAAGTACTCTGCAATCACTTTGGGGAACCAACGCTTGCCTCCGGGCTGGAACCACCCCAGATGACCGCCGACCGATGTTGTGACGAGATATGTGTAAGGGTTTGCTTTTGTCTCGGAGTAGGGGATGCCAAGTTCAGAGACCACTGGGTCGTCCAGTGAATTAAGAATGAGGGTGGGGGTGCGTATCGAGGTCATACGGTGAACACTGCTTCCAAGTCGATAGTAGTCAGAAGCACTATCGAACCCAAAAAAGGGAGCCGTGAAGATATCATCAAACTCATAGAGATATTTGGGGGTAGGTTTGTTCATACCTTTTATGAAGACCTCGTTTCCACTCAACACGTCCTCATGGTTTTTGATTAACCGGAGAAGATTCTTCGTCATGGCTGGAGAGTAGACGTTCTTACCAAGATACGATCTATGCAGTTCGAGACCACTGACGTTAAGATCCCAAGGATTCGCCACACAACAAGCGCCGTCAACTTCAATGTCTGCGCCTTCCTGGCCAAGATAATTGGCCAGAATGGAAGCGCCTAAACTGTAGCCAACGATGTAGACTTTACGATTAGGCTGGATCTTCTTGACCCTGTGGACGAAGTTACGGATATCTTCCGTAGCAGCACCACAGAAAAGCTGAGGGGTAGTGATCTTGGTTCTATTACATCCTCTACTGGTCAAAACAAGGCATTCAAAATTGGAATCAACAGCCGAGACCAACTGATTGATAGTGGCACGAACATAGGATTCATGAGACCCGCCAGTAAGTCCATGAAGGGTGATTAACAGAGGGCGAGTCTCCTGTGGGTTGTCTAGTTTGACAATTTCCTCAGGTGTCAGGTACCTCGTTCTAGATGGGTATTTCGGAACGTTTTCATTTGGCTTATATTTTAAAGCCTCCTCCCACTCCGCTTTGGAAGAAGGAGGTTCAATAAAATGGTCCACCGAGACGGTAGCGCCATTATCCCAAGTTAATAATCTACGGCCATAATAAATTGTATCGATCGTTTCAAAGTTACCAGCGGCAGCATAGATGGTCTGGAGATGTCCGTTGAACAAAACAGGACTATTCCAGAACCATGCGTTATCGTGAATCTCTGGGATATTCTCTTCAACCAGTTTATCGAGTGAGATGTACCCCTTGCCGTCCTCCGACTCCTTCTTCAACGGCAGCTTTACCGGCTCATCTGGCCTATGTATCTTTACTGTAGACCAAGGAGAGTAGAACATGGCTTGAAAGAGCAGTGAGAGAAGTTTTTCTATTAGGTTTCTATGAAAGTCTGTCTCTATTACAGCAGTTTGGTCTGTGAAGGATAAGTGCAAGAAAGTGCGAACAGCCAACAGGTGTTTTTTTGTCTTTACTGATCGTCGTCGCTCTGCAGCCAAAAAAAGTTTATCTAAAGATAACGGCAAAGAAAGTCAATCGTTGGCGCGAAAATCAGCCGACAAACAATTAGATTCAAGGTTCGCAGATAATACAAAACGGACTGCCGATAAGCGGAAAAACTTAAGTCTATGTATCCGCGGACATGCTTCACGCCGCAGACCGACTCTACTACACCACGATTCCTTTGAACTACCGCTGGGTTCAGCTGGCTCAGCTGGGTCAGTCGAGATCCACTACTCGGTCTTCTTGTTTGAGGGCTTCTTCAAAGAGGAATGCCTGGCTTGATACCATTGACGCCAGAGAGCACTTTGGTTCACTATCTCGCACGGCCGTGTCAAGCGCCGTCGGATGATCCACTTGCACCAGCTATGTAGTCGTTTTCATTATATACTGGCATGGTCAAAGCCCGAGCGAAGCGAGCTACGGGTCTGGGCGGAGCCCAGCCGCCGGAGGTAGAATCAGGGATACGTATATCTGGACCCTGCAGAGTGCACACCGCGTATGGATGCATAAGTGGCACGTTTTGGTGAAATTTTTCTTGCCGAGAAGACTATTAAGACGATCAAATGCCGTGATGAGGTGGACCGGACCTAACAATAACGCGGGGTAAAATATCACTCATATATATGAACCCATCAGATATCGAGAGGAAAACTGGAGAGAAATAGTAGAATAGAGGGGACTCAATAACGGAAGAAAAGGGACAGGAGAGTAAAGGAATAGAGAAAAATGATTAGTCGAAGTAAATTTTGTGGCACCACCGCTGCCAACACTGCTGCCATTGGAAGATTAGTTATCTCTAGTACTATACAATCATCCCGTACCAATATACAGGCGAGGTATAGCCACTATAACGCCAAACCATCGGATGGGTCACCTCCAAGGCCCAAAGTAACTATTCCTCAGCTTCGAAAGCTGTGGAAGAACAAGACACCAATTTCAATGATCACTGCTCATGACTATATTTCAGGAATGCTGGCGGATCGAGCCGGCGTTGATATGGTTTTAGTTGGCGATTCGTTAGCCATGGTATCTATGGGTCATGAGAGTACGAGTGAGATTGATCTGTATGATATGATTTATCACACTAGGGCCGTAGCCCGAGGAGTCGAGTCTGCGTTTTTGGTTGCGGATCTGCCGTTTGGATCATATGAGACTTCCCCTGAGCAAGCGTTTGATTCGGCGGTAAAGATGATTAAAAAGGGCAATGCCCAAGCTGTCAAAATCGAAGGAGGAAAAGAATTATATCCGACAGTCAAGAAACTGACCGACTTTGGAATCCCTGTAGTGGGCCATATTGGGCTAACTCCACAACGCCAGAATGCCCTGGGCGGGTTCAAAGTGCAAGGAAAGACTGCCAAGTCCGCTATGGAACTTCTTGAAAATGCACTGACAATCCAAGAGGCTGGCTGTTTCCTTATAATCATCGAAGCTGTCCCTGACAGAGTCGGCCGTCTGATAAGTGAAAAACTATCAGTGCCAAGCATTGGCATCGGCGCTGGTCCAGGCACCTCAGGACAGGTGCTGGTTCAGCTAGACATGTTAGGAGGGTTCGATACTTTTGTGCCCAAATTTCTCAAAAGATACTCGAACTACTTGGAAACAAATGTCAATGCTATTAAGAACTACAGTGCAGAGGTCAAAGACAGAACATTTCCCGCCCCTGAACATACATATAATATGAGCGACGAAGAGTTCTCTAAGCTCGAGGAGCTAGCAAAAACCATTTAAAGCGCTTCTTCACTATTTCATTTCTGTAAATATTTAAAAATACATTAGATAACCCCCTATGCTCTGCCTATAGCAGCCAGACTCCGCCTAGACCCGGACCTTCGCCTCGCTGAGTAGTTAAGGTCATCAGCTTCAAGCAAAGTTCCAACCACGGGCCTAGAGAGGGCCAGAGACATGCGATGAGTTTGAAGAATCTTTTAAATAACATAATAAATACGAATACATGATCTTTTTGTTTCTTGGACTGCTAATCCATTAATAAGGAAAGCCCGTCTCGGATGTACTTTTTTCTTCCTCGATCACCATCCTCGTTATCAAGTCGGAACACCAAGGTGCGGCCAAACTCAGGTGCAATCACGTCGTTACCGATGCCTCCTTTCTTGGCGATTTCGTGAAGTTTATCGCGAGGTTCCAAAAAATGTTCATCTGAAAGGACAAATGTGCCCCAATGAACGCCAATCATTTTATGGGCACCAATGTCCTTCATTACCTGAATAGCTTCGTAGGGATCAATATGCTGAGGGCGCAGATGCCATCTGGGTGTATATGCTCCACATGGCAACATAGCGACCTGACAACCGCCTCCAAATACTTTACGGATACCAGTGAAGAGGTCCGGGGAGTAACCAGTGTCACCAGCATGATAGAAAATTGGCCTATTGTTATTCAGGACCATGAAAGAGCACCACAAAGTATCATTCGAGTCAATCATTTTCCTCCCTGACCAATGCATAGCAGGAGTACAGGCTATTTCCCAGCCTAATGGTGGTGAGGATGAGCCAGATTTCTCTACATCATTATTCGGACCACTACTCCCCATTGGTAGCCGAATCTTCTCCCACCAATCCAACTCTCGATAGTTTGTAATTCCTCGTTTCGCCAGGTGCTGTCCCACGCCTGCTGGAACCACCCACAATGCATCGTTTCCAATCTCATCTGCCACTTCCAATTCTAAATGATCTGGGTGGTCATGAGAAACAAGCACAACATCAATTTTCGGCAAATCCTCAATAGTGCAGGGAGCAGGAGAGATTCTCTTTGGTCCAACATACTGTGAAACAAGATGCTCACCAAGGCATGGATCCGTCAACATATTAAATCCTGGGAACTGCACAAATGCACAGCTCTGCCCAAGCCATGTCAGCGTAAGACGATTATCAACATCTGGCAACAGATCGGATCCAGAATCAACTTCTAAATCGCCACCACCAACGAAGCCGTGGGCGTGACCAAGGGGTGGACTGCTGTTGATGGTGCTAATCTCATTCAGACTCGGCAAATCGACCAAGCCATCTTTGTCAACTCTATTAACCAGCCCATTCTTATCCACCTCGTAAGCACTTCCATACTCTTTACAATTTCTGTATAACAAATCAAAATCAGGCATCCTAGTAGGCAATACTTTTGCAATCAGCTCCGGATCTAATGGAACACCTCCTCTTGGTTTTGCATGAAATAGCTCACTAACTCTACAGAACAAAAACTCGAAAACTGTCTGACTTCTATACTCACTGAATGGATTTACGTACTTGCCAGCAACAATCATAGACCCAAATTTGGTACTCGGCCAATCAGCTTTCTGGCTGTTTTCCAGATCACTCTCCAACAGCTTTAAACGGGCTCGTTCCGATATCTCATACCCAGTCCTCAATTGCATATAAGTTGAATAGGTAGTATAGGCAACAACTATGCCTATACCTGTCCGGACTTTGAAGCCCATCATTATTAGTTTCCAAATTAACGACAGTTTGACGAAGACAAGCTAGAAACTGAGAGGGCTCTCAGAACAAAACTCAAACGACAGAAGGAATCAGAATGAAAAAGTAAAAACAAAAACAAAACAGACCTTCATCGACAGAGAGCAGGATAGCCTCGCCTATTTATATTACCCCACACTTTACTGTATATACTTGACCTGTCAAATATGTCCTACTGCCCCTCTCTGATCTGTCGTCAATCCAGTCACGAAGATAAAACAAACATTTTTTATGTACCAATAGGATCAGCCGCGCTTCGAGTGTATATCCGGCTTTGGTTCTGCCTCTTGTGGCCGAGCTCTGCTCGGACCTCTGCTCGCTTCGCGCGTTTTGACTTATCGGGTCGTGGCTCAACCCTTTATCTAGATAAATAGAGGGTGGGGTATTCATTTTCGGTATCTTATCACTGGTCCCTGCATGTGTACCCTGCGTCATGCAGAGAACCCCATACAGTAGACGTTTAAAGTATTTATTAACATTAACAATCTCATTCTAGAGCTCCTATTCTGTACTGCCAACCAATCATTTAATTAATGCGAGGGAATCGCGAGTACGGTAATAATGTTTGTAGTTGGTTATTCCATAAGAGCGATATTGCCTGTATTATTCTATTGTTTATGACAGAGTTCAGGCTGCCGTTATGATCTTGAGACATCAAAGGTTTGGTCGCTTTGCGAGCACATCGGGTCCGGGCAGAGCTCGGATGCCAGAAGCAAACTAAGGGAAAGAGCGGGAAAAATGTGGTAATATTAGGCGGGAGATCTATCTACTTTTGTCGGTTTCTTCTTCTAAAGTCACGGTGCGCTTTTTTGAACTGCTGGAAGTGGCAGTGGTAGGTGGAGTGTTTGCAGCCTTTGCTGCTGCAGCAGCCTCCAATATCTCCATTTTGTATTTATTTGCTTCTTCCTGGAAAATTTTGGCGGTAAATGCTTGGATTTCTTGGGGTGTTTGAGGTAGTGGTTGGCCGGATTGGAAGATTTCTTGCTTACGACGTTCAATTCGGGTAGCGATTTCACGCATTCGGGAGGCGACGACTGCTTTAGCTGTTGGGTCGAGGTTATCGAAATCAGGGGGCAGTGGAGCTGTACCAGGAGAGATTAAGTTAGGACCACCAGTTGAAGCGGGGTTCCCAGAGGTATCCCCTGCTGATGCTGCTGATTCTGCTGGACTAGTGAACCTGCCTGCAGATGCAACTTTGGCCAACTCTTCACCCATCAACTTCTTGGCTTCGTTTTCCAATACCTGCATTTTCTTCTCCTCTTCTTGCTTTCTTTTCTTCTTCAATTGCTTTCTCTTCTTTGCCTTGGCTGCTGCTACAATGCTAGGAGCTACGACCTTATCGCCAGACCACGAGTACAACGGGACAAAACTCTCGAAAAATCCCACATCTTCAAATAAATTGGGAAACAGCCACATGCCCTTAGGCAGAATGAAGTGCGTGATCACAAATAGAATTAATCTGATAATCGCAATCACAAAAAAACATCCTAACAAGCCTAGCATTCCCATGGACAAATACCAAACACCAATTCTCATCTTCACAGGCCACAATGGAAACAAGACAACTGCAAATATAACCACGACAGCCAATACTGCATATAAGTACGTAACAATCTGAACCGGTTCGTGGAACCACACATAGTACATATCATCGCCAAACTCTTGCTGTGATACAATCTGAATAATAGGCACTCCAGGAGCAGGCTTTAACCCTGCTTTCAATGCCATCTGCGTCTCAATCTTCGCAACTCGAAATGCTAATCTATTTAATGGTAATAATCGAAATGCTTCTAAAGCTTGCTGGCGATTAGTTATTTCTGGTAAATTTTTATTCTTCTTTTGTGCCTTGACGTAATCTGCACTTTGTAATGCTCGAATTGCTCTCTTAACTGTATCCTCAATTGTTAGCACGCTCACTGGTCTACCTTCGGTCGCTGGATTCTGCCCGGATCACTCACCTCGAAAAAAGTCATATCTCTTGCCGTTCAATATGCCTTGACGTTGCTTCAGTAACTTGTGATGTCGTAGAAAATTTCCAACTGCGAGTGCGGGCGGAGACACCTCCTTTAAGTTAGGAGGACCGACTTGAACCTGTGACATTCCAAATCTCTTTCCTCTCTTTATCTTCCTCTATCTGGATGTAAATCGGATCAAATATGTGAATGATCTCTTTGATGTATTCTCGTGGTTTCGCTTTCATCTAATTATCTACACGTGGAATTACTTTCACCAGGGCCATTAGAGCACGGGTAAGAGTATTTGCGCCCACGCGCATATCATGGATATCACGTGGTACATTGTCCCTGAATTTCTGAATTTCGTCTACACACCGTGAGATGGGCATTGGAGAATATTTTATGTCCGATTATGATAGAGCTAATTTTAATAGAGGATAACTGAACAATCTTGGCGAGCGAAGCGAAAAACGCGCCTAGGAAGAACCTTGTCGGCGGGGGCTGAGAACGGGGCATATAAAACGACCGAGCAACGGGTCTGGGCGGAGCCCAGCCGCCAGAGGGAGAGCTGGAGAAACGAGTAAGAACGGAAAAAATGCGAGTATAATTAAGAATAGTGGTTAAATTTCCATAGTCGGGCCTTTCCGGCTTCGTTACCGGCACAGAGCATTTCTGTACCGGGAGTAAATGCAACAGAGGTGACACGCCCAAGAGGAGTGCCGGAGGTGGGCCAGTTCTTGAAGACAGTGAAGGAGGGAACATGCGCAAGACGAAATGCGTCTTTTTTGGCTCTGGATCCCATGGCAAGCATCTGCCCATCGGGAGAAAATTTTAAACTACTAATTGAAGTTACTAGTTGATCGAGCATTGCTTTTGGCTTGTATATAGGAGCTTCAGCTTCAGACAGTTGCATGCCCACAACGGGGTTCTTGCGGTCGTATACAGTTACAATACCACTGGAGCTTCCAATAGCACACCAGCGGTCATTTCTTCCACCCAGTGCAATTGTAGTGACTCCCATACCGCCTTCGTCTTTCCATTTGTCGGAAAACTTTCTTGCTCTTGAATCCCACTCCCACACATCGCCACCAGTGTTGACAATCGACAACTTTGAGAAGTCATTATTGTTATGCCATGCGATGTCAGAGATGATGCCTTCCACTTTAGCACCGGTGACCCACTGACCAGATTGAGATGATAAGATATTGACCCAACCGCTGCCACCAATAAGACCAACATACTGACCGTCAGGCGACAGACGAAAGTTTTCCATACTCTTTTGAGTTTGCTCATGTCCGTACATTCTGGTGATTGTATCTACTTTACCAGATTCGATATCCCATATGTACAAGTTACGTCTTCGGCCACCAGCGAACACTTTTGTTCCATCTTTATGAAAAGAGGCGGTCTGGAAGGGGGAGCTTCGGACATGTAGAGAGGTCGCTATGGGGTTAGATTTACCGTCAATATGGTACATTCGAAGAGTACGATCATATCCACCTGATAGTAATAGCGGATGAGTTGGATGAAAATCTAGGGTTTGAACAGCGGATTTGGATACTGCTGAAGAGTTGGCGTCTTTAAGACGAGTAATGTCAAGCACTGATGGAGGTAATAATCTGGGAGCTGCTTTAGAAATATAAGCAGACTGCGTTTTAAGTAGTTTGGCTAGAGGGTCTGCAGTGAGGGGTGCAGACTCTTCATCGGAATTATTGAGGTCGTTTTCTTCGTCACTGGATTCATCAGCCGAGCGTTTCTTTTGGGATTTTTCTGGTTGTGCCCATTTGGGCACAGGATACATTTTTTCAAATCGGTTTCGCAGTCTACGAGAATATTCTCTACCGTTTACAACATTCTCAGCCTGAGATTTGCGAAGCTTTCTTAGTTTATCAGACGATTTGAGAGAAACCTGTAGCTTGTCGTCATCAGAGTCGAGCCATGCCGCATTTCCGCCATAAACGTCTAGAACGGAATCTGAGTCTGAGTTGGAGCCGGGTTCTGAGTCTGATACGGCACTGGAGTCAGAATCAGCACCCGAATCGCTGATATTCATTGAATCGTCTCCTCCAACACTGTCATCTACAAAGAAGAGGTTATCATCTTGTACAGCCGTCAGATCATTGTCACCCTCTTCTTCATCCTGATCCATTAAATCATCCTCATCTTCACCCTCATCTTCCTCATCCTCATCTCCAAAAGTCTCTAAATCTAATGCTTTTAAACCACTCTCAAACCCCTCCAGATCTCCAAATACCACTTTTTCTAACTCCAGCTCTTCTTCATCTTTTTCCAGTAGCTCCACATCGATTTTCGGTTCAGGTTGCCTATTTTCCTTTCTGGATCTACTATTCTTTCGAGCCATGATAAAAATCTATATTATAGTATTATGAATGCTCGTCGTCGTCTTTGGGCCCCTATAATTTATAGCCAGAAATTTTATTTTTCATTTCTCAAATCTATTGTGTTCCTTGCCCAAATCTTTTACAGATAAGAGAAAACTCGAGCAAATCTGAAGTATCACGTGACTGAAATGTTTTCCGCCTCAGGCTCTAGATATAGATAGATAATCAATAAACCAGGCTCTTCCGGCCATGTAGAGCCATTAGGCTACCGTCTGCTTCCTGGTGTTATCTGCTGGCGAAGCGAGCACAACAGTCTCGGCGGAGCCCAGACGACAAATCCCCGTCCCCAGAATTGTTCCACAGCCGCACGGGCCACTCTCAACCCTAATACATACTATGTATAAATATTCGAAATTTTTCTGTCTCATTTCTCTTCTTCTTCTTTATGCTTATGGATTGAAAAATTGCGAATCGAAGCTTACTTAAGACAAACTTGTTTGTCACTTTTATGCTTTGGGGAAAGTCTCCGGTCACTATAGGCGGAAACGCATCTAGTGTAAAGAGCCTAGATATTCGTCTTTTTTAAGAAATGATTTGGATCGAGATGTTTAGTATTGCTGGTGCTGACGATTCTGTTGCCTCCACAGAGGCCGGGGATTGATTCCTGATTGTCCGTTTCTGGATATAATAGAACCGCAAGTATCTGGTGTGTGAATATCGTTATTAGATCCATGCCAATCTTATCAAAGACTGAATCAGACGTACTATTTTCGACGATGTAGGAACAGTTCCTATAAACGATAGTTATGCAATTGCCTTGCAAAAGGTAACCCAATGGAGCTTAATCTCGATCCAGTAAGCATCATTTTTTTACCACTTCGGGCCTGTGTCTAGATTCATGTCTGGGACAAAGCATAGTCGAATATGCCAGGTCTAATTTATGAAATATCCTAAATGATGAAATAACAATGCAATCATAGAGTCAAGCTCTGAGAGTGCCAAAAGACACTCGTAGACGAGAATTGCTTAAATTCTGATATGGATACAAAATTGTATGTATGTTTAAATAAGTTTATAGTTTGTTGTAGCAGAATGCATACTGTTCCAGAGGCCTGTGTGCTCACTTTACTCTCCTGGCGGTTCTGGCTGAAGCCGAATACCAGAACCAGGCTCCATGAGGAACTTACTTAGGCTTGTATGTCGACCTCGTAGCTGGTTCACAGATATAACTGGACTGTGACCCAGCCTCTGGAGGCAGACAGAGAGAACCCTGCAGCGGGTATGGACGCACCCATGATCGGCTGGAGACAGAATGGTAATTGGCAGCTGCTTGACAGAAAGGTAATGGTTAATCACTGTCTTGCTAATCGTCTTACAGTGAGTGACCTGACGGGTATTCATTTACATGAAGGACATTGTCCTAGCGTTTCTATAAGAGCGTTACTTGAAGATGGAGCAAGTCTTCAAATAACGTTATATTACGAGTCGGGCGGAGCCAGCGCAAACAGAAGAGAGGGGGGTAGTAGAGGTTATAATATATTCCATTATGCAAATGCGAAAATTAGTCTAGATATCAACTCGGCTCATTGGATAAAAAGTGTAAGGAGGAAGGTAATGTGGAAAGGGTTCATAACATCGTAACAGGTTTATTTTCTCTCAGTGCCTAGTCAGTCTTGAAATGATGACTACCTATTAATTCTCGGTTGTCAGAAGATCCATAGACAAGTTCTAGACCATATAAGGCCAAGGTGTTGAATATGTTCGCCCAGCCCCAGAACTGCCATGCCTGTTTAGAGTTACCGCCAAGCAGGTTGAGCAAGATTGATTGCCAGTTGGCCGGTGTGGAGCTGAGGTCTTCGGATGAGTCTGACACACGTCCATACCCACTAATACTGGCTCCAAAAATACCAGAATGCTGTAGTAAAAGGTGGGTGTATACAGCAATTATTATACATGGAGCGTAGGAATAAATGATGAAGAGGATAGGTTTAGATTTAGAGACACGCTTCCGTGAGGTTGCAGAGGGGCTGGCAGGGAAGGGGCTGAATTGAGATGGGATAAATGCGGCACTGCTTGAACCGCTTGTGCCACTCGTACCACTCGTACCACTAGTAGTAGTAGCAGTACTACTGCCTGATAACGATACTGATGATGTGTTTCTGGTTGGAGAGGAAATAGGAGACAAAGAGTTGGATGGTGTCGGTGGCGGAGTCGATTTGAGCGATGGGATGATTCGAGTCGCCGCAAAAAATACAAACAATCGATAAGCCAATGAAACAGCGACGGACGGGGTGATTGTGGAAATAGCACCGAGGAAGAATTCAAACACTGTAACAAACCCTTTAGGAGTTAGTTCGGCTAACGTGGTTACAAGGTTTGTATAACCAGTGATGATAATTGGTGGGAATGGAGGGATGTTGTTTGGGTACCGGATGGGAAACGAAGAGGGCGCGAACTGAGAATGAGAAGCAGCACTCGCAGCAGCAATAGCAGCGGAGGTTGCTGCTACAACGTTTCCTCCGCTACCAGCGTCACCATCACCTATTAGACCACCGAATTTCAGCAACGAAGCAAACAGGCCCAAACTGCCGCCACTATTACTTGTAGCATACGCAGTGGCCACATTGCTGATATTATCACCCTCTGTTGGAGTTAAAAAGGGGAAAAATAATGAGCTTGTAATTGAAGACTGGAAATCCGTAAACGTAACATATAACCCATATACTGTATAGGAGAATAACATGCTTGATTCAATGGGAGTCCCTTTACCAGAAATAATTCCATACAGGCCAAGAAACGTGGATATTGTCAGAACTGCTCCAATTAGAGTGGCACTAGTCAATTCAATTGCAACTGGAAACGTGTAAATCCTGTACAAAAAGTACAAGCTTGTAGTCAAATTGAATCCAGAAGCAATAATCTGGACAAACATCCACGTATCAGATTTACGAATAGCCCACCTCGCAATCTGGCCAGTCGCTTGGATAACAAGCAACGTACAGAACCCTTCTAGTATCGTGAATAGAGGAGTTGCATGACGAACAAAAAAACTCCATGGATAAATCGCTTTCATCCAAATCGGAGAAGAGCCTTCCGAAAACAAACTAAGATGTAGAATCAATAATGAAGGAATGATAATCAAATGTTGTAAATAATAGAGTATCGATCCTATAATAGAGAATTTTGTGTTTCTACTAATGATGCGAATAGTAGACATAACAAGATAGAAACATGTCAATGTAAATGTAAACGCTATCCCACAATCATCGCCTCCAACATCAAACGCAAGAGGGATCGTGACGATAATGAGAAAGAGGTAGACAGCCGAAAACGACCACTGGATAGGCTTTATAGGGTCAAACCGACGCATGATAACAAGCGATTAGAGCGATCCAGATAATCCACTATAAGTATAACAGGAAGAAGAAGGAAAGGAAAGGATAGAGTGGCCAGGGAGACAACAACCACGTTTCGCCAGTATCGCTGAGTCTACAGTTGTATGTACACACAGCTGCTGGAGGAGCTGGCCAGTTACGTGCGATCTGACAAGATCCAGAAATGAGCCAATAACTAGAGGGTCAGCCAGTCAAACAAGCGAAAAGAATAGAAAAAAAGAAAAAAGGAGACACAATAAATTACACGATTCGCCTCTTCAACAACTTTCTCTTTTTCTTTCCGTGGTGATGTGTAATACTATATCCACAGTATGGAAGGAGATCGTAGAAAGTACGGCGACGTATACACACGTAAAGTTCAGCTAGGGGTAATAAATAATTTCGGGCAATTCTCTTACAAATCGCTTATTCTATTGTAAGGTTTTCAAACAACAATCGCGATTCTTTAAAAAGACTGGAATGACAACTACCGCTTCTTATAATCAACAAGAGAAAAAAGAAAAATAACTGAGTGAGAGTCGTCTTCTCCTGCCGCTATGCTGCCTTATAATTTAAAGAATAGAAAATAAACGATTAGAGCGACTCCTGCTGCGTGCGGCTGAAGTCTGTTAACTGAGAAGAAGAAGCCGTACGCCTTAGGTCTCCACTCCATCACGGGACAATATTATGAGGTCGCTGGGGAAGCGCCCAAGAGTAGGGGCTCCGCCTCCGACAGCTTGGCTCCGTCCAGACCCGTAGCTCTGCTTCGCCGAGTGGCTGGAATCGTGGTCAGAGACGGAGTCGTAGATGTTCATTTCAGGCGTGGCGTGCTGATAAGGAAGGGCACAGTAATAGATAAAAAAGCATTCAAAATATTCGTATATTAGAATGGGTCCTTAGCAGCGAAATATGAGTGAGCGGTTTGAATATAACAATGGTGTAATACTGTATAAGATAATGAAAAAAAATGAGCCGCTTTTGTTCCCTTCAATATGCTTTTTTTAACAGCCGATGCTGCGAGCGGCAGCTTCACGACCATTATTGGTAGTTTATCGGTTAATAGCCGGAGCCAGAACACTCTAGCGAAGCTCGAGCCATAGGTCTAGGCAGAGGCCATCCAGAGGTAATAGGGATGCAAAAAGGAGGAGATTCAGGGGGGAGTCAGCCGTGCTGAAATATGCAGCGCAGATCAGAAAAAAATAAGGCGATCTGTAGATGGCGAGGAATTATAAGAAGAAGAAGAGCAAAGAAAATATTCGGCTAGATATAGAAAAAAATGGCATTTCCAGGTGGTGGTCGTGGAGGCCATGTCAGAAGAAATACAGGTCGGAGAAGCATGCGCGGTTCAGAGAATGATAGTATAAAGAGAAAGGAATACGAGGAAAAGAATCGAGAGGCCGGGGCTGAGCGAGACCGTTCTGTAGAGGCGGTAGAAAGAGATACTGGCAAGGATGACAAGGATGAAGAGGCAGACGGAGTAGATGCTTATAATGCTTTGTTGACCTTGTTAAAGAGCGATAATCCTACAAAGAAAAAGCAGAGGATTAGCAAAAATGGGTCCAAGAGAATCGATATAGGAGAAGACAAAGATAATGAAAATGAAGATGAAGACGAAGCCGCTGAAGATGAGATTGAAGGTTTCATTGATAATGACGATGAAGACAACTATGTAAATGAGAATGAAGAAGAAGACGGTAGTGATATTTCTGATGACGACCATGAAGGCGATCTGAAAGACCCGTTTGAATGGCATTTCTCCTCTCCTGACAGTACCGTCCTGACAAAAGCTGCCACTACTGCGATACTACCTTCTGGATGGAAAAAGCCCATGAGGTATAAGAAAACGCCTTCGTTCGGCGACAGGTCAGTGATTAGTTTTCCTAATGTCGACCCAAGATCCTCTCTCCTTGTCAGTGAGTCGCCCATTACTGTCAAGTCTCTCAAATCGTTGAAGATTAAATACCGCCTAGAAGCGCCTCTCCAGAAAGTAAATCCTACACTAAGCCGCCTTCAACTCGATTTGGCTGGCCCTATGTTTGCATATCAGGATATTCTGTTCCCTAATCGCACAATTGAGAATGAAGACGAAATCCAAAACTTGTATACTACTCATGCTATAAATCATATCTATAAAACTAGAGATAGGATATTGAAAAACAACTCTAAACTGGCATCAGCTTCTCATGATAGCGACTTAGAATTACGTGATCAAGGGTTTACAAGGCCAAAAGTATTGGTCTTTCTTCCTACCCGAAACTCTGCATATCAATTTATCAACAAAGTGGCGGAAATATCCGGTCTCAATCAATCCGAGAATCGCAAAAGATTTAAGGAAGCTTTCTATGACGAGGCCATGCCTCCATCCAATAAGCCAGACGATTTCCAACGAGTATTTGCTGGAAATTCAAACGATTTGTTCTGTCTTGGCGTGAAATTCACTCGACAGGCACTCAAGCTATACTCATCATTCTATTCTTCCGATATGATTGTTGCTAGTCCACTAGGCTTAAGGCTAATCGTTGGCAACAAAGAAGATGAGAAACGCAAAAAACGCGATTATGATTTCCTCAGTTCTTTAGAAGTAGTCATCGTCGACCAAGCGGACGTTCTTCAAATGCAGACCTGGGAAAATGTCAGTCACATCTTTAAACACATGAACCTTATCCCGCGTGAATCTCATGGGTGTGACTTCAGTCGTGTTCGTAACTGGTATCTTGAAGAGAATTCGAAGTATCTTCGTCAGACCATTATTCTGTCGCAGTACGCCACTCCAGAAATGAACAGCTGTGTGTCTAAGCTGTGTCATAATATTAGTGGCAAGCTCAAGGTCCGTCCTACCTACACTGGGTCGATGGCCACTATTGGTATGAGGATCCGCCAGACATTCACAAGAATCGAGGTTCCCGAGCATATCCAGGACCCGGATATTCGATTCAAGCATTTCACGTCTGTCGTTCTACCAGCAATTCAGCGAGGCTCGTCATTCAATGGAACGCTGATTTTCACCCCGTCTTATATGGACTTTGTGCGACTGCGCAATTATATGGACGCCAATAACCAATCATGCAACTGCATTTCCGAATATACGCCAGTATCAGAGGTTTCCCGGTCCCGCACTTTCTTCGCCACCGGCCGTACCAAAATGATGCTCTACACTGAGCGTCTGCACCATTTCCGTCGCTACGAAATCAAAGGAGTCAGACAAATAATCATGTACGGGCTACCCGAGAACCCCAAATTCTACCAAGAAATAGTGCGGTACCTTATCCGTACCATTGTCGAAGCCAACATAGACGCAGAAATGCTCCGCGTCCGTACCATTTACTCAAAATGGGACAGTGCCAAACTAGAACGAATTGTTGGCACCAGCAGAGTCGGCCCTCTAATCCAGGGCAATGGCGATGCTTACGAATTCTACTAAAAGTATACATACTCTATACACTTTCCTAGACTTGTTCAATACCCCAAGCTGCCTCCGGCGGCTGGACTCTCCTCTACCCAGACCCGTTACTCGAATCCAGATAACCAAGTAAAGAGGCCGGCAGCCGGAGAGTCCAGGGGGTGAGACGCATGATATAACGGTCGTGCATACACGGCATTGCGGACTTGTCTTCGGAAAATTTCACGAATTTCCCCACTGGAACAGTTAGTTTCCTTTATGGTGTTTGGCCTGTCTCTTCGCACAGTACGGAACCTTGTGACTATTGCAAATAGAAGAATGTCGTCTACTTTGCTTGAACAACGCAGACCGGCTCAGTCGCCTGAGCTGGACCCCTCTACCCTTTCCAACTACAAACAGTTTACAGTTAACAAAACAGACATCTTTTTGAAGGTGGACTGGACCAAGAAGATTCTTGCTGGGTTAGTGAACTACGATTTGAAGGTCAATGATCCTAAGATCACTAATGCTGTTGTTCTGGATACCTCCTATTTGAAGATTGCTAGCATCAAGTTCAATGGTTCCAGTGTCAGCGAGTATAAGATCGCTGATCGATCAGGTCCTTTAGGTTCGTCATTGACCATTCCTATCCAGCCTCCTGTTGATGCTGATTCCAAATCTGATCTCTCTATCGAGTTTGAAACTACTGATGAATGCACCGGTCTTCAGTGGTTGAACCCAGAGCAGACTTCGGATGGCACTGCGCCCTATCTGTTCTCTCAATGCCAGGCTATCCACGCCAGATCATTGTTCCCTTGTTTCGACACTCCTTCCATGAAGGTCCCATTCTCGATGCACATTGAATCTGCTTATCCTACTTTGTCAAGTGGCAATCCAGTGGCCACCGATTTTTCTATTTTGCCAAAGGGATTCTTTTCTAACGATTCTACGCAACAGATATACTCATTCAAGCAAGAGATCCCTATCCCAAGTTATCTTTTCTCAATTGCAAGTGGTGATATCAAGTCGGCTGAAATTGGTCCTCGTTCTTTAGTGTACACCGAGCCTGGTGAACTGGCAGGTTGTAAATATGAGTTTGAAGCTGATACGGAAAACTTTATCCAGGCGGCGGAAAAGATTGTGTTCCCTTACTCCTGGAAGACGTACAATGTACTTGTACTACCTAAATCTTTCCCTTATGGCGGTATGGAGAATCCCAACCATACTTTTGCTACCCCCACTCTTATTGATGGCAAGAGACAGAATGTTGATGTCATTGCTCATGAATTGGCTCATTCTTGGAGTGGTAATCTTGTTAGTAATTGTTCCTGGAATCACTTCTATCTTAATGAAGGCTGGACTGTTTATCTCGAGCGTCGCATTATCGGAGCCGTTCATGGCGAAGCGCATAGACATTTCTCGGCAATTATTGGCTGGAAGGATCTTGAAGAAAGTATCAAAACTATGGGAGATGATGCTGAGGCATATAGCAAATTAGTCGTGGATCTGAGTGGTGGGAAAGACCCTGATGATGCCTTCTCTACAGTTCCTTATGAAAAGGGATTCAACCTCCTATTCCACTTGGAAAACCTTGTAGGTGGCAAGGCAGTATTTGATCCATTCATTCCGTATTACTTTAACAAGTTCAAGTGTAAGTCTCTCGACTCTTACCAGTTTTATGATACTGTGTATGAATTCTTTCATGATAAAAGGGATCTTCTGGACACTGTTGATTGGGATACGTGGTTTTTTACCCCAGGCTTACCACCAAAGCCTAAATTTGATACTTCAATTGCGGATGCCTGTTTTTCGCTGGCTAATCGATGGGTTGAAGCAGTTTCTTCTGGTAGAGCAGATTTCTCATCTTTTAGTGAGTCCGATATTGAGTCGTGGACCTCCACTCAGTCATTTGTATTCCTTGATGCAGTTGCTGACGGGTTCGAGCAATTAAAGGTCAATGTTGCCAATATTGCGAATGCTGCTTCAGCCTTGGACAAAGTGTACTCCCTTTCTTCTTCTAGCAATGCTGAAGTTATTTCTAGGTGGTACAGACTTGCAGTTGGTGCTCAATTGAAAAGTCAGTACGAGCCACTTGCCAATTGGTTGGGCACCGTTGGACGTATGAAGTTTGTTAGACCAGGATTCAGAAGATTGAACACGGTTGATCGCCAACTGGCACTGGCTACGTTTGAAAAGAATAAGTTATTTTATCATCCAATTTGCCGTGCCATGGTGCTGAAAGACCTTGGTATTTGAGTCATGACTATTTGTGTATAATATGTTTATATGTTTAATAGTATACTAGTTGTTGATAGTGAGTTCATAGGGATATAATTTGACTATAATTTTTATTATGCTATTAGTATATAAAGAAACCCTTAACTAATGAAACATTGAAAGTTCGCATTCCAAAATGCACCCAATTTGCCAATCTGTGAAACAGATATATTGTCAAAAAAGATATCCATGTGATAGGTGTTGTTGAGGAGGAGGAGGTCAAGTTTTTATATTAGACTTTTTATTTTGCAATTTGCAATCTTTACAATCATATTATATTTGCAATAATCATCATCAGCAAACATCATAGAATTTTTTGTCATGTCGTCGTTGATTAGTTTTCAAGGTGTGGTAAAAGGGAGAAAGATAGGATAACGGATATGTGGTAATGGGAGGTTCTAGAAATTTAAACCTTTTGAAAAGACTTCTTAAGACCATTGTTGTTATAGTTATTATTAGGATTGTTGTTGCTCTTGCGTTGGAAACCATTCTTTTTGGCACCACCACGCTTCCTTTCTTCAATAAGAACAACTTGATCACCAACTTGAAGTTCATGGACTTCTAAAGCAGCCTTTAAAGTAGCAGCATCGATGAAATCAACAAAAGCACAGTTTTTAGACTTTTCAACTTGGAAGTGAGTCATGCGACCAATCTTCTCAAGGGCCTTTCTAAGAAGATCGTCATCAATACGGTGGGACACGTGTTTGATATAGGCAGAATGATACTCAATGGGAGTTTTTTGCTTGAAATTCTTGTTTTGAGTGGTGGTGGTTGACGATGTACTAGAAGAGGGCGCAGAGGGGGTAGAGACGGCAGCAGGGGCAGCAGGGGCCACTGCGGCAGCGGCGGGAGCAGGAGTGGTGACAGGTGCAGCAGCGGCAGCGGTATCAACAGACCCATTGGCGGCGGCAGCGGCGGCGGCAGCAGCAGCAGCAGCAGCGTCCTTTTTATTCTTGGCAGCCAAGGCAGCCCAAGAGACAGGGGCAGAAGGAACAGCAGGAGAAGGAGAAGGAGCAGCAGCAGGAGTGGTAGTGCCGGCAGTCGCAGCGTTGGAACTGGCAGTGGCAGCAGTAGTCGAAGGAGCATCAGAGGCTGGCGGTTCTCTAGTAGCTGTAGAATTAACTAGGACGGGCTCCTTCTGAGAGGAAGCCGCCGAAATCTGTTCTACGGCGGCCTTCGGTTCTTCAGCTACCGGAGCAGAGGAACCGGCAGTAACACTACCCTTCTTTTGTTGCTGATGTTCAGAAACAACTGTAGCAACGGCAGCGGCAGGAGCAGCATCGACTTTTGGATCAGTTGTGGCAGTAACGGCAGCAGCATCAGCAGCAGCATCAGCAGCATTGGCACGGTCACCTTCTCCTAAAGATTGATAGAACAAACTACTCTCATCTTTCTTTTCAACAATCTCGCCATTGACTTCAGCCTCACCATTAACTTCATCGAAATCATTAGAGACATCTTCTTTCAAAAATCGGAAGATATCATTAAGAACAAAGTAGCCACGAGGGGTCTGAGGAGCGAGAAAGAAAGTCTGAACAAACTTTTGAGAAACATCTCTGCCTCCTTTATTAGCCATTTCACCAAGAACTTGAATGACGGCCCCACCATTTGCAGAGGGTTGACAGTCGACACTGGAAAGAAGAACTTTGCATTCTTCAAATCCGTGCTCCTTAATTTTCTGAGCGATTTGAGGTTGGCCATGCAAAGGTTCGTCAATTTCGCCTTCAATCCCGTGAGTCAAGGTCGAATCAAGAGTATAGAAAAGGTGAAGACGACGAGGTTGCTCACTGAGAAATGTATAATATTGCTGGACAAACAGCCAACCGACTTCTGCGATATCAGGAGAAGACGATTCACTATCAGCAGAACCAGTAGCATGACCATTGGTAGTTGGTGGGGCGGCAGCAGAAGCAGCACCAGCAGCGCCATTGGCAGCACTAGCAGGACCACCACTAGTTGTAACAGGCACAGAGTCCACAGGAGTAGTCATAGTTTCTTCTAATCAAATAGCCAATTCAAGAGGACGGCCAAATGCAGCAGAAAGATCAAGAAACCCGTTCAAAACAAAACAGAAACTAACAACAACAACGTTTTTTCTGACAGTCTCAATAAGTCCAACGGATGGCACAACAAGATAGAGAGATAGAAAAAAATGTCAAAAGCGACGAAGAGGCAGAATGGGTGTGTGTGTGTGAATCAATCAGACTAGGCTGCTTTTCACTATATACAATCAGAAGGGAAGAAGACAAAGCTTTTTTCCTTTTTCTTTATATTCAAACAATGCGATCGTTTCCCTGAAATGAGATTTAGACTTAGACTTGAAATGTCTCTCGTTATATGAAGAGGCAATAGTATAGTATTAATCAGTCAACAACCAGAACCACCGTTTCTCCTGAGGCTTTTTCAATTTCTCGTTCGGCTGTCTGGAACATTCGAACGTCCAGCCGTACTACCTTCTAAACGAGTGAAATTCTTTTATACATACTCCGCTCGCCGTCCTCTCTGCGCCGCGCCATCTCCCCTATTCTTCGTTATCTTATCTTACCAGTGGTCTCCGCTCCTCTGAGGAGTCTGCCCCCGGCGCTGGACTCCGTCCAGACCCGTTGCTCGCTTCGCTCGCTGCGAGGCTTCTTGACGACGGCTGCCCGTAAGAGGGATGCAGCGAATCAGAGAACCAAGCGAAGCGAGCTACGGATCTGGGCAGAGCCCAGTCGCCGGAGGCAGAGTCTGGGAACAAAAAGATAGATAGATATTGACTAAACATTAGACTACTTGTTTAGAGTAAAGTGAGAGCAAGGGAACCGAGGGCGGTGAAGCCGAGGACGGTGTAGCCGGTTCTGTAGACACCCTTGAGAGTGAGTTGCGAGGCAGTGTCCCAGATCAAGTGTCTGATTCCGTTGGAGATGTGGAAAGTGAAGGGGATCGAGGCCAGGAATTTCAGGGGTAGTTTAAGCGCCAATGGTAACGCGCCAAACGCAGACGCAAGCGTGTTGGCGTCAAATGAAAGGCCCACAAAAGGACTAACTGCGTACCCAAGGAGAAATACATATAGCCCCCCAGCCAGAGCGACACCGGTAAGACGGTGCAAACCTGACAAGTACCAAGTTAACTGTGGCTGGTAGATGGTGAGGTGTGGGGACATGGGACGATGGAGACGCTGTTGCTTGAGAATTTCTAGCGCTTCTTCAGGAGACGTAGACTGGGTCGTGAGAGGTCTTTTCTGTGTTAGTTTGGTACTCGTGAGAAATTTGCTTCTGGCGGCTGGGCGTAGCTTGACAGGGACGGTTGTTCGCAATGCGAATTCTGGTCCCGCCTGAGATACCTTAGAGGACCTCTGGACGTTCGGACGCTCGGATCAGTTGTATCCCTTAGATTGTACTCACCTGTATGCAGCAAAGAGAAATTGTGAAGCTCTTTGAGCGACTAATGGTCGTGAAGTAGCTATAAACCATGTTAGTCATTCATTCATCGAACGGGACATTTCGCTTGTCCATTTGCTTGCAATCATCAATCAACAGTCATCATCTCACAGTGCTACCTGTTTGCTGAAAGCAAGAGACACAAGACACTTACCTTTCAAACAGCTTTGCGCAACTGAACGACGAACAGATAACATCTTGGATTGTAGGTTTCGTTAGGATAATTGTTGTCTTTTCTGGTGGTGGTTTCGGATTCGTCTGTGATTGATGTTATGCACAAAATAAATATCCCGTCTCATCCATTTTCCTGGGGCAAGTTAGCCAATCAGCAGTAGTGAATATAATGATTTGGTGGTGATGAATTCTGCTGATATAAGAATACCATGTTTTTAAAGGTGGTTAGGGGTTGAGCGTTGCGTATGTTGTTTATCGTGTGGTACTGTATTTTTATAGAAGTAACGAGCAAAAAAATAATGAAGGACGTAAATTTATTGATAACTGCAGACTGTCATATCTTAACTCTTAAAGGTTGTCTTATAGGCGGGTGCAAGAATTTCTTATGCGTTGACGACATAGTCTGAGATTATATGAGAGTCACTTAATAGATATATTAA
The DNA here is from genome assembly GCA_030565085.1 of Sugiyamaella pinicola. Classification (NCBI taxonomy): domain Eukaryota; kingdom Fungi; phylum Ascomycota; class Dipodascomycetes; order Dipodascales; family Trichomonascaceae; genus Sugiyamaella; species Sugiyamaella pinicola. Next base: position 60,146 of record JAJMAW010000023.1, on the reverse strand, counting down.
TTTACATACAACATTAGGAAACTGGAAGAAATCTGTAGATTACTCCTACTATAGCAAAGCGAAGTAGAAATGGATGGGGATTCCACCTATGATTTGGCAATAACGGTTCCAATGCGATTACTGCTGCAGCGCTACCACCATTACCCCTGATAACTTCGAATTGAGTAACGCACCCCTGCCCATATTCAAGAGATTTTTCAAATATGTTTTTAAACTATTTACACGTATACCACGACATAATTAAGCAGAGACGCTGGCCAATTAAGACATATCTGTATCAGAACAGCGCCTGCGGCAGACAAATACGCTTGAGACATCTGTGGACGCCATAATAATGAATTGTAGTCTGATACCCACCTGAGTCCGCCTAGCCAAGCTACTCTGCTTTACGGAACCCTCCGTATACAGTCCTAGTCGCTCGCAAAGCGAGCACAACGGGTCTGGGCAGAGCCCAGCCGCCGGAGGCGAACCAACTACCCCGAGCAGTTTCACAGTGGACCATGTAGCCGGTACCGGTTTAAGCAGCGCGTACAGCCGGATAATGTATACACGAAGTAAGAGTTTAATGGAAAATCTGTTACAGGACTGCATGCGGGCGAATCCTAAAGTTTGGGCTTCAGAGACCGTACGACGAGCGAAGCGAGCTACGGGTCTGGGCGGAGCCCAGCCGCCGAAGGCCAAGTAGGGGAGAGTCGAAGCGAGTCACGTGCCGCAGGCTTGCTTCAGCCGGAAGAGGAAAGTTATAAACAGAGATGATCTGATGAAGTAAGAGAGAGTAGTGGAGGAAGGGACACAAGACGAAAAAGGTGTTACCGGTGATTGGGAATTAGAGTGCTGCTGTTTCTATTCCTGCTGCGTGGTAGGTGTAGATACTGTTTGGGTTTTGTGGTAAGTTTTCAAATGTCTTTGTCGGTGCATGTAATAGCAGTTATTTATAGCAATGGCGTAGGACGAAGAAGAGGAAGAAGAGTAGCGAGAAAAGAGGAATTGTTGGATGGCGGCGAGAATAGAGTTGGACATGATATGTGTGAGAATAAAGTTGAATGAATAGTAAAGATGTTTAAAAAAGAAACTATTACAAGATAGTGGACAAAAGATATTGTATACTACATAACAATTAGGAATCTAATGATACAACAATAACATAAACAACTGAATTTGGAGATAGATATGTTTACTCCTACTACTACTAAAGGATTAGCATATGTATATCGGAGGATTGTTGACGACAGCGACGACGATCCAAGCCGATCTAGTGGCCGAGATCGCGAACAATCAACAATAACTACGAGTACAGAAAGGGTCAGACAGGGGAAACGAGGAAGAGCAGGGGTACATGACAGACGAGGAGGAGGAGGAGGAGAGGGAGGTAGGAGTGGAGCACATGTTAGAGATCTCCAGGGGTCAATGTTTAGGAAATTAGACGAGGATGGAACAGAATTAGACGTAGGAAGCTGTAGTGATAGTAGTAGTACGAGTACTAGCACAAAGATGTCGTCTTCGTTGTCTTCTCTCACTTCTGCTACTCCCTCGTCTCCTCTTTCTCCATCTGCCGCCGTCACATCAACAGTAGATGAATGCAACGTTGATAGTGCTACAGCTACAGCCACAGCCATCACTACAGCTGATAATGCCACTGCTACCACCACCACTGCTACTACTACCACTACTACTACTACTACTACTACTACAGCAGATAATGTCACTACTCAAGTCCTCAGTGTTTCAAGTCCTCGGCCCAATCCAGAATTACAACAACCGTACGGCGGTGCCATCTATAACGACACATCCAAATTACTGCAAAAACAACAACCACCTCCAACAGTAGACATAGAGCCAAGCGTAAACGCAAGTGCGAAAAAAACAAACGTAAACGCACGCGCGCAGAAACTCCTACAAAGTGACAATTTTGTCGGCGCTACTGCTACGGCTACTCCTACTGCAACTGCAACAACCACTTTTTCTCCCACTACAGTAAATAAAAATAACAACCACCATCAGACTTCAAGCCCAACTCATTCGCTACTGAACGAACCATCGAACCACTCACTACTGACCCAGTTGCGCGAAGAAACCCGCCTGGAATCTCATTCAGAACCCCCTACGGAACCCCCCTTGGAATTTGACTTTACTCGTCGCACTCACGACAACGGCGGCTGTTCTATTTATAGTTCAAATTCCTCATCAAATCTTCTTCTCCTTCTTCCTACTGCTGCTTCGATAATAACTACTGCGACTGCCATCGCTTCCAACCCGTCAAGTCCAGTACATAATTCTCCTTCTACTGTAGAGGAAGGAGACAGTAATACTATTATTAGTAAAGTCAACAGTTTTTCTAGGCGAAAAACTTTACGGGATCGTTCGACGCTTTGTTTACATAGTACTAATACCGATACCGCTTATTCAGAGGCTCGTCATTCGTTTGATAAAAGTGTTACTACCACTACCGCTCCAACACGTCGTTCGTTCTTTTCGTTCTTTCCATCAGACATGTCCGACTATTCCAATACTTCACCTACTATTCACAAATCTCCATCTACCGCGTCCAAAACATCTGTGAAAGTTAATGGTCCTAAAAAGTTAATGATGGGTATTGGCAATAGAATCGCTTCTGCTAGAAAAGTATCAACATCTGTTCCTAAGGAAGAAGATGAAGAATATACATCAAACCCTCCTCCTCCTATCCCATCATTGCCGGATATTCCATTTGATAGCTCCACTCTCGGGTTTGACTTTGCAAATGTGTCTCCTAGACAATCTATGAAGCATATACCCTCTTATGATGATGAAAGCATCTACGACGACTACTCAATAAACGGACCTTCGTCTCCTAACAGTATCCAGCCAAGTCCTGTACTGAATGGTGATAACACCTTTGCCTTAACATCCACAGTACCTGAATCGAAACCGGTCCCTAGCGTGTTAAAAACTTATAACAGTAGGAACGGCGGTGGTTCCGGTTCTGTTTCTGGCTCTGGCTCCACTTCGTCGGTTTCAACTACTGCAACTTCTGCTCTACCAACTGACGATGATGACCTAGATATTTCCAAAAAATACATGGATCATACGTCTGCTTCTCGTAAACGTGCCAGTTTCTCTAATAGCAATAGAATGTCAAACAATCGCCTTTCTGGCCTTGGACTTGTTACTGACATTCCTCTTGAGTCGCCCTCCTCTGAAAAGCAAGAATCTTTAGCATCGTCATCCGCGCCAAGAATGAAAAAGATGTTTAATACATATGCACCACTCAACCAAAGTCCTTCACAGGGTCAATCCTCTGTTGGTTACACAGACAATCCCGAAACGCCATCTTCTGATGCCTATGCAACCCCAGGTTCAAGCGATTCATTGTCCCGTCTCACCCGTTATGTTTCCAAATCTTCTGCCCCAACTTCTCCACAGAGGGAAAAACTTCGTTCCAAAACTTCAATGACCTTTTCTAAAAAACTCGTCTTTAGTGATAACATTGATGAAGTAGCCAACAAGGACATTAGGAAACAACAACATGGCTCAGTGTCTCCTCTGAGATCTCCTATTGCTGAAAAGCCAGAAAATAATACCACCACCCATCGCTCTTCCTATGGACCTCTGCCCTCTGAAGAAGCAGACGATTCTGATTCTGATTTCGAACAAGAGACCCTTCTTCCTTTTGCAGGAACTTCTCCATCTCGTAAAAATACTAGCAATTACAATTCATCCCGTTCCAAATCTTTTGTACCACCAAATCACACCGGTAAAGTCATGACAAAGTCTCAATTCGACAATTATCGTAAATCAATTGTTGGACTATCTGACCTGGCTGATGGTTCTCGTAAACTCGATGATGATGATGATGAAGAGGAAGGAGACAAGGATTCAGAAGATCAAGACCAACCTCATCTTAAACACCTTGATGATGACCCTGAAAATAAAAAGGAGAGTTTACGAATGAGACTTAAACAAGATGCCCATCTGTCGGTTTACCGCCAGAAAATGACTAAAATCACCTCATCCCACTCTGGTGCTGCATTGTCTTCTTTTCAATCTCATTCTCGTGCGGGTAGTGCAAGTAATCTCTCTGCAATGGCTTCTTTGAGTCATCCTTATATGGGTGAATTAGACGACGATGACGATATGGATGACGATGAATATGATGACGTGCCACTAGGGATCCTGAAAGCACATGGATTCCCCTCGGGACCTCAAAGAACCTTAAAACATGCTCAGTCACAACCAAGTCTCATGGCCAACCTTCCTCTTCCAAACGTCCTCTATCAAGGTGGTGGTGGTGGTGGTCGTCAAAGCGATGCAATGTCACTAAACTCTGGGTATTCTGGTGTTATTCCTAGTGGTCATTCTGTCCTTAATGGTGGTAACTCTGCTCCTATCATTATGCCTCCTGAAGGCGAGCTTCTTGTCAAACCGGTCATGACAAACGATATCTTTGGTAACTCTACTACTCAGATGAATCGTGGTCTTATTGGCGAAATTGCTCGTGAGGAAGAAGCTAAGCTCAAAAGACGTTCGTACGGTAATCTCCTTTCCGCACAGAGAGCGCAGACTTTGACGGGCTCCCCTGCAGGATATACTGGGTCTCTCTATAATGGATTCGGAGGTGGTGGTAGCCCTCCTCTCCCTGCTGCCAATGCAGCCAACTCTAATAATGGCAATGAAATCCAGCAGCAGCTCCAACAAATGATGCAAATGCAAATGCAGATGCTTCAACAGATTCAAGGTGGCGGCGTAGCAGCACCTGGTCCAAATTCCCAACGGAAACCCCTTAGCAGCTTTGACCTTGTTCGTCAATCAACTGCTCCATTTTCACCTCGCCCACCATCCATTCGTTCTGTTGCCATGTCCGACAAGTCTCTAGAACTTGCTAAAAGTCCTTATCTTCGCCCCGCAGTACCTCAACAAGGTCGCTTTTCGCCAGTTATTCAGCTTGGAGTGCGTCCGTCAAGCATGAATATTGTGTCAAATAGTCAGAACATTGCTCCTGATGACGACGAGGAAGACGAAGATGAAGACGATGAAGGCTGGAAAGAAATGCTTGAAAAGCGTCGTCAACTAAAAGAGATGTGGAAACAACAATCTACTTCTGTAGCCCTTGTTTCCTAAAACAAAAAGATAGATCAAAACGAAAACAACTGCATTTTCCACCCGCTCCCCCAAGTTCAATTGCATCCGCCCTCACAATATTAACATAATTTTCACATATTGTATGATTCTGTTTTTCTTTTTTTGTTTTCGTCTTTGACATTAGGACGTTTATTTCTTTTTTCCTTTGGCATATTTATATATTACAATACATATTATAAATAATAACCATAAATGACATATTTTGCATGAATTTTGATGCTCATAGTTAGTGCTCGTTTATTTGCTCTCTGAATGAAATAAAATTTAATTAAGACATTAAATATCACTGTGGTTATAATTACGGTTGTCTGGCTTTGTTACTGGTTCCTCTTATATCCGCTATGGCTTATCTGCCAGCGAACGGGAGTATTCTTTGGACATCATTTCAGGGTTGTCTCCATCTTCGTCGTCTTCTGAAAGTTTAATGGGGAAGCCTATGCCATGATCAGTATGGACACCATGTATAATTTCTAATTTCTCATTAACAATGCCAAAGATCTTGCGTCGAAATATCTTTCCAAATTACGTAAATAAATATATCCCTACACTAGTCAAGCTTATACTATTCATCAAGACCCTGCTTTTAATCAAACAGGGTTAGGAACGTTTCGACTGATTACAGAAATTTCAGGGGAACGAGTTCATCTATGTTGTTACTCACCACCTCTTTTTCCAACAAAAAACTAGTGGCTACAACACCTTCTGTTCACGCCTGGTCTCCCACGGCATTACTGAATAAGGCTCTCCGAGGCTTAAATATGATTGATCGGACGGGAAATCTTGCTGTACTCGAGATGTGGTCGTAGCTGATGTTGGAGATAGGTCGAATAATTTGGGCTCAAAAAAGATAAAAAAGCAGATACGGTTCTATGCCGCTGTAATTCTCAAAAAAGTGTAACAAAAAGCTGTGTACCACACAGCTCATGTTTTTACGGCCACTCATTACTCTCTGGCTCGGTAGGTGGTTACATCCACAGCCTTCTCGTTCGATATACCACCATAGCTGCATTGTCTTATCAATTGAATACGTAAATTTAGAATCGGATAACCACAATCTCCTATAAGCATTACTATCTCTAACCGTCCTACATGTATTCTATCCCGTAATAGCTCCATTGATTATATACAATATGTCCCCAACCCCACCGTTCGTTCAGCCGTACATCTCGGATAATTCATCTAGCATTGTTAGTACATGAACATCGAGAAGAATGCATAGCTTTGCAGAATGTATCGAAAATCATGAACTGATTAAACACCAATCACTGAATTAATATCAACTCTATCTTACGGACGTTTAAGCTATTTACAAGACATTTATATTTCATATTATATCATGGTAAGTGGTGGCAGTAGTGTATACCAGACACAATCCACCTTGATGTAGAAACAAGAGTGCAGACCTAACTATATGACTAGGCAAAACTAGAATCTATCTGGGCTTCATCATCTGACGATGAAGCAGACAATGTTAAGAAAAACCAAGAGCCAGAGATCAAGGACAATACAGAAACAGCGAAGAAAAAAAAGACGAGAAGTCGAAATGAAAAGCCTGTGAAACAGAACGGGATCGATGATTCTTTTGATTCACAAGCTGGGCAGTTAAAAAAATTAACTATTTCAAGTAGTCAAGAAGAATTCAAAAAGGTCGGGAAGATCGAGAAGAAGGCAGAGAAGCCTCTTGAAGCTGAACCTATGGTACAATCGCTTGCAGCAAGATTGCACCCAAAGACAATAGCAGAGACCTCGGTGGAAAAGCTTTCAGAAAAGTCATCTACGAAATCATCGAGGAAATCGCCTGCAAGAGTATCAGGTAAAGTAATAGCCGATAGGCCAGCAGCGTACGACAGACCTCCGTCTCCTCTAAAGAGCCCTCACACAGTAGAATATCTCGAATCGAATATTGACAAAAGTGTACTACAAGCAAGGTCAGAAGTAACACATTCAGCTCTAGAAAAATCCAGATGGGCAGATGATAGCAATGATGAGTTGAACAAACTTCGTGCAAAACCATCACCGAAATCGTCACCGAAACCGCCACCGCAATCATTCCCCCTCAAGGAGAAAACGACGACTCGAACTAATGGCGACAACAGCAGTCATATTGTCCCCAAAGGTCCTAGGAACAGCAGGAATCAACGTGAGGAGCATACCAAGCGATCGCCTTTTCCTTCTCCTTCCCCTCCCACTTCCTTCCGCAGTGCTCGACAGGAACCACAACCAATAAGCAAACATGCCCAGGAAAGAGAGAGGTACCGGCTGAAGAAGTTAGGAGCGTCTGAGCTGGATTGGGACCGCCATGACGAGAATATACCAGAACCGACAAAACAATTAGCGTCACCATCTCTTCGCCGAAACCAACCTCGCGCTCCTCCTTCCTCTTCTTCTACCCCATCTCCTGCTCCACGCAATGCTTCACAAACAGCATCGGCAATAACGTCCCCATTGCCAACTAAGCCGGTTGCCTCTGCCGAAGAAATCCGAAAAGCTGAATTGGACATTGCCAAAGTGATCTCAGGAGGTCTAAACTGGGCCGATGACCTTGATGACTTCTAATGTATATTAAGTAATGACCTCTATCCTATCCTGCTCTGCCTCTGGCGGCTGGGCTCGGCCCAGACCTTGGCTCCGCTCCGCAGAGAAACATCATACCGTATTGCTGAGAGTCACCAGAAACGAGCGAAGCGAGCCACGGGTCTGGGCAAAACCCAGTCGCCAGAGGCAGGCCTTGATGTAACGGATCTGCAGGGCCCAGCGCGGCTACGATCCTTGATAGTTGCTATAGCGACTGCATTGTTTACTTTCTGCAGACGCCGTTTCAGGTTTGCAGGAATACGAAGATCCGCTAGATAGATATAGTGAGTAGTGGCAGTAGTATATATGCCCAGTGAGGATTCTGAATCGCACTTACTGTTCACCATAGACCCACCAAAAACGTTAAATGTCTTTACTTGATAGCTACAGGGAGTTTCGTAGAAACCCAAAGCTGAGTTGTCTAACTGAGCATGCTATTATGGCATATGTGAGTTCAGGTGTAGAATTCTCTGATCCTGAACAAATTGTCAGTCATTTGGTTAAAGACGAGTATGAAGTCAATAAGACTGAAACTGTTGTTTCACAGCACGAGACTTCCAACTCATTGGTGCTGGAAGTCGATACAATGGTTGAATTTGTAAGGGGTCCTGGAGCTTTTGTACCTGGATTAAGTAATAACCTCGTTGCTGACGAAAAAGTTTCTTTTGTCCTGGTACATATTGTGTCATTCAATGAGGCACATTTGATTTCTGGAATCAAGTATATCTGGGACCAAGCTACTGTCCTCAAGCAACTCAATGTTATTGGAAGCAGAGGCAATGCTTGGCCAATCTGTCGAGGAGAGCATCAAATAAAGGTCGTCAATCGGGTTCAAGTGGTAATTGAAAATGAAAAAGGGTATAAAGAAAATGGTAGTATGATGGCCAACGAATGTCTTCATCAGTCTCTGGAGAACAGCATATCTTCTCAACCTCACGTCAGTCCTATGCGTTCAGCACCAACTCCAGTTAACCTGTTTGACAATGCTCCACTAATGGAAAATATCCCTATTCCAACGAAGGCAATAGAGCCTCCTTCTCCGTCAGCTAAACCACCACCAAGAAATATTCATCAGATACTCGGTGTACAGGGAAATTACAATGATACTTTACATTCAAATCCAAATTCTCATTCTAATCAACGAGCTGTCCGATCTAATTCTACCTATGTTAATTTATTCGGTGGAGACGAGGATACGAATGCCGGTTATACTCGAGTAATTGGCGGAGGCGGCGGTGGATATGGTGATTCCAAGAAAGGGCTTAAACCTTCATGGCATTGGGGCGATGACGACAAAGAGAATGGTATAGTTCAGTAGCTAGCTGACTTCGCCTATTCTGTTTATTGGGTGATTTGTGATCTGTTTTTTTTGTATACTTTTTTTTCTGTTTTGTATTATCCATTTCCAACAAATGATACTATAAACCAAATATACCAGATAGTATGTGTGGTATAATTCATTTTATTTATATAATATTGAGATCACGGATAAAGTCCTGATACCTTCCGCTATGAACGGCTGAACGCCGATAAGATAATGCTTAGATCGGCAATCGATCCTCTCTTCCTCATCTGCTGCGTGGTAGTGATGACATGTTAAGCTAAGAAGCCACCTTCAGCAACAAAACACATGTCCAATTGAAAACGAAAGCACTGAATAATCATTACAACAACATCCAATTAAAAATATTCATCAACTTGTGTACCATACCAGACGTAGAGTTGCTCTTTCCTCGCGATTCCAATGTTTCCGATATTAAGAAACAGACCAAATATCTCTTCTCGATTCAATATTTGTAACAAGTCCTTCAATTTGCAAATCAAACAACAAGAACAATGTCGGTTGGGGGTGAGTGCTAGAAGTATCTATCATCAGATGACCACATCATATACCCGCCAAGCCGCTATTGTTCATCATTTGATTGCCAATTCTGCATTGTCTCCGTCCAGCCAACGTGCTTCCTTCACAACAAGACCAAACAGAACCCCAGGCGCTCCCGGAGTCCCTCCACCATCTCCCAACATCGAATTTTTAAGACCAGAAAAAACCGGTCCAAGCCTTCGAACATCACTGCTTCTCCTGTCTACCACTCTTTTCGGAGTTTTCTTGTACTGCTCATACAAGGTTGGCTATCAGGAGGAGACAGTATTCATCCCCTTATGGATATCTCCCAAAATACGCGCCCCGTACAAATCAGAACTCGATAAGGATGCCTTTATTGAACATATTCTACACAAGTTGCATAATCGATTGTCCGTTGATGAAGAAGTCAATAGACTTTTAGGAGTGGCATTAGAGTTCCCTAGTGATTCTAAAAATGAAAACAAATTCGACGTTTACATTCGATCGTCTTCTCCCGGTATAACTGGAATAATGATAGAGCCACCGCCCTCATGGAAAATGTCTTTCACTTCGAGGCCATTCTCATTGCGCTCTTCCGGATTTGATCGGCTACTGCAGCCATTTTTGCCAGGTGAAACAGACTCGGAAGACGCCAATTCCTTCCCTGGTGATAAGCCATCATTCTATGAAGCAGTTCTAGATGGAAAAATACGGCTTCGCTCTTGCCATGGAAGTATCGGAAAAGGCTGCCACAACATCATAGATGAGGGAATCCTGGAATTCAGAGCTACTCGTAGCCTCTCTCATGTCAATGCCACTCCTCGGTTCTCCAATACGGTTCTCACATATACCGACTCCGAGGGCAATGAATTTGTCAAGAGACTTTGGTAAAATCAATTAGAATTGGGCTTTGGTACTGTAAATATATCTTTCACCTCCTGCGGCTATATCTCTAATAATGTGTCATTATTTACAAAATATTATTATACAGCTAATAATAATAATAAAAGAATAAATATAAATATCGTCCGTAAATGTTTATTGCTTTCTATGCAACTCAGAAAATGCTCTCTTGAGTACATTTCGGGTTTTGAAAAAATTTGTAATGCGAAGTCGTTCGTTATCCAGATGAGCTCCATCACTAGCTTGACCACAAGGGAGTTGTGCAGCTGGGGCATTAAAGATCTTCTCTAAAACACGAACAACTGGAATAGATCCGCCTTCACGGATGAAAAGAGGATCGACGTTCCACTCATCCCTTAATGCCTGTCGAAGAATTTGGAATGGCTCGTTACTGGGGTCTCCCAACCATGGCTCGGCTTCATGTGAAAAGGTGATGGAAAACTTATTCGTTGACTTAAACTGTTCAAATAACTCTGAGAGGTACTCTTGAATAGACTGCTTAATCTGCTCAATATCTTGGTCAGGAACAATACGGAAAGAGATGGTGGCCGTCACGGAGGCGGGAATGACGGTGGCATTACCTGGTCCACTGACGTTGATCCCATGAATGGTCATAGAAGGATACCTCCATTTCTTCATCAACGTTTCCTTATCTTCATCTACGCCTGGTGTACGAATAATTGCTTCATACAGCTTGTCCTCTTCTCGGTCAACTTTGCGAACTGACTCGTAGAAGCGTGGAATAAGGATTTTTCCATCATCAGAAGTCAGCTTTGACAACAGATTGACCATATCAATCGTAGATTCACGATGTACACCTCCATGAACACCTGAATGAAGGTCTGGTTTATCGCTAGTAATCATTATCGACGAGTTTATTATCCCTCGCAAACCGTAGTTGAGACACGGCGTAGTGTCGTCCAGCCAGTACGAGTTACTTAGAATAATCCAATCGATGTCTCCAATAAGGTCTTTATTTTTGATGATAGTTTCCGAAAACCCGTTACTTCCGCATTCTTCTTGACCTTCGATGAGAAAAACAATGTCATTTTCAAGCTTTGAAGACTGGAATAACTCCGCAACTGCGAAAATCGCTGCCAAAATGGGTCCCTTGTTGTCAGATACACCTCTTCCATATAAATAACCATCTAGAGCAGTCAAATTGAATGGGTCAGTTGCCCATTTGTCACAATTACTAGCGGTAATAACATCATAATGACCATAAAATAAAATGCGTCCCTTATTTGGGTTATTATCACCGTCAACCGCTGGAAAACATGCATACACAATCGGATTACCGTCTGGATGAACTGGAAGTAATTGTGACGATGCTCCAAAGTGATTTAAGAGACTTCGAAGGTATGAAGCACATCGTCTGCTATCGCTCCAGTGAAGCATATGGTTACCAGAAATTGTTTTGTACGATACAAACTCGCTTAAAGTTTTGATCATATTGTCGTTATCAAGAGCAACAACAGTATTCGCAGAATTTCTGATTGACGGAAACTCAGATGCTGCGGCAATAGTCCCACTTATATCCCAAATAGCGACAGTAGCATCATTACCACCAGTGATGAGCATAGGGCGGGTCTTATTGAATGAAGAGGCAGTCATAGTCAGCGTAAGACCGTTGTGAGCGGTCCATTCAGATCGAAAGTATTTAGATGGGTCCCATTTCTGAACTAATCCAGCAGTGCCTTTGAAAACGCAGTCACCTACGGTACATAGAGCCATGACATCGGCAGATTCCTGCTTGTCAACTCTTAGGACTTGAGAAGTATCGATATCGTACATTACCACTAAACCAGTACTAAGGCCACAATACACAAAAGAATCAGTGCCTCGAACCATAGACATAATGCTGTTTTCAAGTTCTAGACTACGAATCAGAGTTAATGAATGTCCATTATTAAGACACCAGATTTTAACGGTACCATCACCAGCGCCAGACACAAGTACTTCTTTGCCTTGGTTTGTCGAATGAGAGGTCTTAGTAACAAGCATGCAATGGATATAACCGTTATGAGCAAATCTAACAATGTTACTTCGGAGAACTTCGAGAAGAGATGAATTGGGGGCATCAGAGGTATATAGTGAGTCGATAGAGTCGGTCAAAGAGAACACAGAAGTAGACGCCTCGGTAGCGAGAGGAGAACTCGCAATACCAGGACCAGGACTGCCTCGTCTTATTCCTGCTTTCGTAAGATCAGTAAAAGAAGAATGACTGGAAGAAGAAGAACGTTTAAGCTTAATGGCATTCTGCTGAGGAGATAGTTTCCCTCCTGGGCCTGTTGAATCAAAAAACTTATCAAATCTAACCGATGGTAACCCACTTGGATCTTGTTTTGGGCCAGCAATACTTGGATCATCATGTAACTTGATCCATTGAATACTAGCATTCTGAGCGCCAAAATATAATGTCTGATAATCGTCTGACCAAGCAAGACTGAAAATGTCGCCTATGTCATAATATGAATAAATAGTGTATAATTCGGATAGAGTCGATAACGACCAGACTTTGATCAATGAGTCGCTGGCAGCAGAAACTAACAGATTATGAGATTGTTTATGCGAAGTAGTCAATAACAAACTAAAGATACTTCCACTATGGCCAGTCAACGTTTCTTTAAACTGGTAAGTCTCCAGATCGTAGATGAGAATCTCGCCAGTCTCAGTTCCAGCATAGATATGAGAACCGGTGGTAGCCAGACTCATAATCGAATGAGTGTATTTCCATCGATGGATCAATTGTGGAGGGGCAGGGCTTTGTTTGCCGATTCTCGGTAGGTAAACATCATCTACAGAGTTTAATGACATGGAACGTTTCTCTAATAAAGGAGGACTGGGAGTACCCCTAGCACAATCACTGCCAGTCATAATGCCAAGAGGGTGTGTAACAGTGCTTTCGATGTCCGTCTGCCAGCCTTGATTCAAAAAGAGGGTCCAATATTACTGAGTATGCGCGGCGCGCTTATGCTCTGTTTCTCCGTAATAGGAGGTGAAAGATAAGAGATAAGAGAAGCAAGATGAGCTGAAATGAGGAGTGAGGAGTGAGAGGTGAGGAATGAAGTAATGGGGATTTGAACAGTGAGCAAAAAGGGGCATAGACTACGGGGAATTATACTGCAAGTGCGCCAATTGAAATTGTGTGTTTGTGGTGCAATTGGGGCGGAGAGATGGATTTATCGTTACATTTATAGCTTCTCATAAAATAAGGGGTTTATAGGAGGTGCTTGTTTATGAAATGTAGAATATGAAAAGATCGATGAGAATGCAGACATAGAGAGAGCAACGAGAGCAGAGGGTATTGCGTGATCAGGGGGGCTGGGGTGCATGGCTCATAGATTAGGAAGGCAATTTTCGTTTATTTAAACGACCTTTGTCGGTGGCATATTATTGGAATGTGGTATTTTAAGATATGTAGTTTATACGTGCCGAATGGAGAGCAGAGAGATATCTATGGCACATATGTTTTGATATTCAAAAGATTAGATAATGCACGCATTAAACTCAAACTGGTTTGCACTTTGAATCTTTACCCAGCGAAGCGGCAGCCGAAAGGCTCGCGAAGCGAGAACAACGGGTCTGGGCAGAGCCCAGCCGCCGGAGGCAGAGCCCAAGCATGGCTGCTGGAGGCAACGATACAGACAGGAATAATAAATAATATATATGTATATAAGAATGCTAGGTGAACTTGTGGTTACCTGGTTTTGGGTCTACTTCCACGGGAGGGTCGTCCGGGCCGTATTCGATGCATCGGCCATACCAGGATCTCCGGACACATTTCTCGGGGGTTCCTGTATTAGACGGGGGAACAGGGGAAGTGATAAGAGAGGTTGTTGTCGTAGCGGCGGTGGTGGATGGGGCCGAGGGTTCAGGGACACTGGGATAGACGAACTTCCAGTTGAAACAGTCTTCGCAGGGAGGAGAAACAGTGCAGGTGGGGGTGACGTTGTATGCGAGAATAACGTCGTCAATGACTACATGGATACGATGATTGACCATGGAGACATGCCATCCGAGATCTTCAACTACGTCGTAGACACATTGTAAGCCGGTATGGCACTGAGTTTCCATTGCATACCCAGCTATCCAGCACGTGGACCCAGCTCCATTACATACACCCATAAACACCGGGTCAGCAGTATGGCCGAAATGCCAGATATGATCTTCCCAGGGCGGGATCCCAGGCGGTTGGGGAAGGTGTAGTCTTTTTGTGGCTAACTGTTCAGGGGGGGCTTCAAAGCCCACAGTCGGCAATCCATAAGTACGACCTAGAAGAGCAGCTAATGAACCACCAAGAGAGTGTCCAGTGACCCAGATGGTGGAGTTTGGGTACAAAGAAGTGACATTGCGGTATATATCGAGAACGGCTCGATAATAGCGGTCTTCCGAGTAGAGCTGTTCTTCAAGACATTCCTGATTACAGGTGTACGAGTCGCCTGTAAAGCAGTCACACACGGTATTCCACAGATAGCTGATACGAGCACAACAACAAGAAAAAAGTAGATTGTCGTTGATTTTGTCATTAGGAGCAGTATCACCGCCATTATCGAAAATAGCGGATGAAGTACCTTTAATGGAGATGACGGCTATAGAGTCGTCGGCATTGGTGAAAATGTGGCCTCTAACGCCATCTTCTTGCCAGCCGAGACCAAGCGATGACTCATTATTCCAAGGATCACTGACGTTTGTCCAGTCCCCGGTATGGGGGATATTTACATAAGCATCCGATGCCATGTACGCTAGCGTTATGACAGTATTTCGATTTGTCACGTCTGGAATAGGTACGTCGTGATCGATCCAGTCGAAATCCATGATAAACTTTGTTTCTTTTGCTTGCGGAGTGCGCGTAAACTCGAGGTACGCCTCCATCGTATCAGGGGACTGGTCAGCGATTCTCCTGATCTTTTTGGTCGTAGGAGCCAATTTGATGGGATATTTCTGCGAGAATGAGAAAGTCTTGGCATAATGACTATCACCAGTAAAATCATTACTAGTATAATCATGTTCCTCATCACTAGAGGCCTCGGCCATAGATATCCGCCACTGTTCTTCAGCCTTTTTCAACCAAGCGTCGGTGATATCCAAACGCTTGTGAACCAACGGCTTTCTTTCTGTGTTATGGTGATAGATGTGTTTTAACGAGAACTCAAACGGATTCAATTTCTCATCGGATGGAGACGGAGTAGTGGTAAAGTCTATGAATGAAGAGAGGGGGGATGCAGCCGAGTGATTGTGATGATGAGATACATCAGAATTAGTAGTGCACTTAAAGAAACCGTGCCACCACCCAACACTGGTGCTGCTCAGGAAATTAGGATCATCTCCACCACATACCATCAATAACCAAGATATCACAAGCAAGGTTGATACAACAGCGCCAGTGGCAATCCATAGAAGAAGACTACGGCGGCGGTGGCTATTAGTAATAGTAGTCGTCACTCTCGCCAGACGATTGTTATTGGTGTTATGACGGAAATAGCTATCTTCACCACTTTCTCTGCCACCGTGCTTCTCCTTATCACGATAGAGGCGATAATCTAAAGACTTTGCGTCGATATCCATTATCCGAGTAACGTCATCAATATATGTATACCAAGTAGATTTGAAATCACAAAGCACCCCAGAGGTTTGAATACCGTGACTTCAGTAGTCAGTTAGCTGAATATATAACACCGGAATAGTAGCAGTTAGGAGTTTAATGAGCAAATCTAAATAACACTTCGGTCTCAGCATGTGTTGTATAGTACAAACAATCAATATAGAGAGAGTCCAACGCTGTAGTAGCAGAACAGCCGCTCTATCTTATCTCAAAGTCAATATAACAATAGATCGGCCAGGTCGGTCTTATCGCCATCACTGCCGACCCCTGGCGCCTCCGGCGGCTGGGCTCTGCCCAGACCCGTAGCTCCGCTTCGCGGAGGGCTCGGATCGTGTAGCGGGTAGGGATAAGATCGAGCGGAGCGAGCAACGGGTCTGGGCAGAGCCCAGCCGCCGGAGGCAGAGCCCCAGAGCCCCCTGATCCAGCCAGGTCCAGCCAGGAACAGGTCCAGGCCCGTGGTGCGGAAGGAGCCCGCCGTACCACGAGCTGGCAGGACAGAGCACGAGAGGAGAGGATGGTTGGGAGGAATTGGGAGCAGTTTTGTTGGGAAATAGCCTTGCCTCTTGATCCCGGTTACGGTCATAATTGCCGTTTATGGGTCTATAACCTAATACATATATAGAGACCCATCGGCCTGGCAGGAGAAAGTAGCTGGGGGTAGGCCAGCAAGAGGCTGGCAAAACTCCCAACTCCAGGCTCGTCCAGCGGTCACTACCGCCAGCCCAACTCGCTCCCCTGCCCATACGATCCTAGCAACGAGCGCAGCGAGCAACGGGTCTGGGCAGAGCCCAGCCGCCGGAGGCAGAGCCCAGCCGCCGGAGGCAAAGCCCAGCCGTCGTCGTCTCACCTCTGGATGGCCTCATACCTCCCAGTAGTTGTCTCACTGGGAGGAAAATTAAGCAGAGGCCTGCCTGCTTGGCTTGACTGCCTGCTGCTGCCTGACTGCCTGCCAGCCTGAGGAGAAAACCTGAACCTGAACTTGGCTTTCACTCATTAATTAATTCTAACTTCACACATCAAAAACCTACATTCTCTATTATCTGATTGAATGGACCCTGTCAGGAAAGAGTCTCTATCAGTTCCAGTTTATTAAAGAATCACTTCACGTCGTCCACAGCGGCAGCGACAGGTGTACATTAACATCGCCAGCTGATATCACTGATATCAGCGCTTGTACTGTACTTGGCGTTTGATTTATTCTTACGCTCCCCTGTTCTAACGATTGATTGATTGATTCATTTTCTGTAATACATCTGTTCATCTATCCATCAGCTTCATCGCATATTCGACAGCGGTCGTTAGAGCGTCATTTTATCATTTTGTCATTTTTAAAAGTGCAAAAAAAAAGTAGTTGATTTGGATACACACGAGTGAGAATAAGAGTGATCAAATCAAAGAACTACGACAAGATAGTTTCACGACCTGTCACTTGCATTGTTAATAGTGAATCACTATAGCTATTATTTTTTGACGACCCGTTCTTCTGTTTTTTCACAGCCCAAGCTATGACTGAAGTTCATGTGGATCCTAACGGCTCGTCCAAAAGGTTCTCAGGAGTGAGATCATTTGCAAAAAGTTTTTCTTATTCGCTAAGAAACCAAGGTCAGGGCCAGAATCAAGCCCGAAACGAGGGGAACGAGTATCAGAATAATCCAAACGAGTCTTTATCTACACGTATGCCACAAACAGATCATATTCTCCCTCCTAATGATGGTACTATAACACCTAGTCATCAGTCTTCAAGTTCGGCTAATAATAGCAGTAGAAACAGTTTGAGTGGTGCGTCATCTTCTCGATACTATAACAAGTCTCTGATACACCAACAAATCGTTGATAACGAAGCTTTAGCTGAAGCCAATGTTAAGCTTGAACAGTTTTCCCCTATTCGAAATGGGTTCGGTGGATTGTCTTCACTTCCTACTCCACCGCCAACGAATCTGACAACTACTGCTACGAATAATGATTCATTATCCACTTTTGACATCTCTGAACATATTCGAATGGAACTGTTTGATGATGAAGGGTTTACTCATCCTAGTGAGGCATCACTCTATACTAGCCCTCGGGATGGATCTGGAACTTCGCCTTCATCTTCGGGAGATTCTCCTCAATCACACCATGGAGGTGATGAGTATAAAAAGGTTTGGATAGCTCCTGGATCAATGGAACTTGACAATGGTTCCGATAACAATCATTTCCTCAGTTCCGAAGATTCTATTCCTGGTATTGTAATTCCTTCTGATTTTACTCCGAAAGAGCCACCAGGAATCATTGAATCTACTTCTAGTGCCACGATTACAAGATTTTTGAAGTCCGACCCACTGCCGCTGCCACTGCCACTGCCTGGTGTTAAAATCGAGACATCCGAAGACGCCCAGGTTTCAAGCCCTCTGTCTACCTCACCATCTTCTTCGTCATCTTCTGCTTCGCCATCATCATCCAACCAGAATATTACTACCCGTAACACAACTGCAGATAATAGTACTACCAGCCTTCACGACAATTCATTACCATCCGCACCAAGATATTTTCCAGATTTCAATCCTGACGATTGGAATGACGTTTTATCACAGAAATATAAGCTTTTGGTGGCTGATTTGCCGGCAAAGTCTCGTGTGGAAACGCAGATTAAGCTTGTAATGAATTTTTACCCTCCTCCACCTCAAACACTACTGCATCTTGCGTCTGATACCATCTCTAAGCCTAAACTGCAGCTGAGGGAGCCATACAAGCCGTCCCCTGATACTCTTCATTTGGAGACAATTGTAGTGTGTCAGAGTAACGTACATCACTACGCCAATATGTGTAATGGATGTATCCGTCGTGAATGTAAGCGAGCATCTCGTAAAAAGATCCGCCTTCCTGCTGAGGAGGCACACTGGCGTGAAGGTACAGAAAAGCGAGGTATCGTATTTAATTGTAAAGAAATGGTTGATCTTGGAACAATCCGTAAGATACAAGTTAACGGGAAACTTGTTCCATCACGACAGGTCGAATTACCAATGAGATTAGCATGTTACTGTCGTCATCACGGTGAAAAGGTTGGATTCAGGTATGTATTGCTTTCGTTCCGGAAAAAATGAATCTTGGATAGTAGAACTAACACAGAAACAGAGTATTTCTGGCAGTCAAAGATCATCTTGGAAATGTTATCAGTCGTGCTTCAACTACTGCAGTTATGATCACAGATGATCACAAGGCAGGAGGTCTTGTTAATGCCGTAACTTCTACTACTACTAGTACTGATAGTAGTGCGGTAGAAGAAGGGCCCAGATCAAAGAAACGGAAATCAAATGAACAGGATGGTGATGTCGATGATGATGGAGAGAAGGCAACACATGGTCGAAAGAAATCATTGCCGCACGGTACTAATATTAATAGTGGTTCAGAAAAACGCGAAATGATTATCGACTCGCTGCCAGATCCCAGCCGACCAACGGTATTTAATTCCATGACCAATAGTAATAACAACAGCAACAATGGTAGTCTGGCTAACAGTCATAATAATAGTTATCAAGATGTGAGAAGTCCCTTGTATGCTAATAATTCAACCATTGTTCAATCTCCAATGACGACCTCAACATCAGCCTTCAGTAGTCGTGCAGTAACTCCTGGTTCCACGGATGGTACTAGTTTTGTCATGTCGTTTGATGGCCAGATGAGTTCCATCCCTCCTGCATCTAGTTGGATGGCTTTTAATAGGAATGATATGGATGGCCAGGTACCAGTGATTGAACGGGTTATTCCTGGCCAGGGATCGGTACGTGGTGGCATTGAAGTGACTATTCTTGGAACTGGGTTTGTTAATGGGTTGGTGGTGAGATTCGGCGATAATAAATCACCAGTCACGCACTGTTGGAATAGTACGACCCTTGTGACACATCTACCACCTGCTCAAACAGAAGGGCCTGTCAATGTTACATTTGACGGTTGGGTGAATGGAGCAGAGAACAGGTTGTTCAGATACTATGATGATACAGATCGTCAACTGATTGAATTGGCATTACAAGTTGTTGGATTGAAGATGAATGGGAAATTAGAAGACGCCCGAGAGATTGCAAAGAGAATTATTGGAAGTGGAGCAGAAATTCCTAATGAACTCCGCCAGCAATTCAATGGAGAAAGTAATGGTGGTAGAAATTCTCATTCATTTTCACTTTCAGGCGACAAATTAGAATTGGTTTTGATTTCTTGTTTGGATTTTGTGAAGAGAGTCGATGATTGTTCGCAATTTTCTGCCAACTGGGATACCTGTAATTCCGAAGACCAGACTATGCTCCATCTTGCTAGTAGTAGAGGATTCACCCGTCTGTGTTCTGCACTAATTGAATCAGGAGCCACACTCGATTATGGAGACAAGAACGAGTTCACTGCTTTGCACTTTGCAGTCCTTCACGATCACGAAGATATTGTTCGACTTCTGTTGAATGAAGGAGCAGATCCATGCATTCGAACCAGCGATGGCCGCACTGTATTAGATCTTGCCGGCGAAGATTTGAGAAACGTGCTGGTTGAAGAGTATATTGACGAAGACAACGATAGTGAAGAGGAGGGCGACGAATTCAGCGAAGGCTCAGAAGAAGGAGAACACGACGGTTCATTGTCTGAAGGTGAAGATATTGAATGGCATGATGATGTTATGAGGCCGTCAATGTATGGCAACGCTCTAACTTCGTCTTCAAGAAGGTCATCTAGAAGATCGTCTAGACGGGCTAGTATTGCAGAGAATGCGGCCAGCTCCTCTGCTGATCGCCATGATTCGCCTCCTCAGCGAGGACTTGCGCATTATTGGGCCGACCTGCGAGACAACGCTAAAAATGGATTCCTTCGTCGCAGAACTGCCGCTGATGATGAGCAACAAGCGGCAGTAGCAGCGTTCTGGAATTACTTTATTCCTGAGAGGTTAACCGGAACACATCCACATTCACCGAATGAAGATAATTCGCCCCCACCTAGGTATGAAGAGATTTTCCCAGAGGGCGCCAATTCTTCAGAGAGTTACCAGCGAGCAGCGTTTGACGGCGATAAGCAATCGCAGACACGAACACAAACGCAAACTGAGACTGTCACCAGCAGTACATCAGAAGCTGCTGCTTCTGCCACTGGGGAGGCCTCGACTACCACTACTTCGCCCGAAGAAGAGGAAGACCGAGTACTTCAAGCATGGAGAGACAAGCGGCGTGGACTTCGTAATGACAAGATGTTTTTCTTCTTTTGGCTTCCAATTTTTATTTTTATGCTCGTCTGGTTTTCTCTAGAAGCAATTAGCTATCTTGACAAGATGGATTTGACTTACATCAAGGAACAAGCTGTTGCAAGAACAAAGTCGGTCGTTCAGCTTGGTACAAGTAGATATCTGTCAGCAGTCCAAGGTCAACCACTAGTACCACAACCTCAGCCAGCTGCTGTAGTATAATTTATTATGTAGGGCAATGTTTATGTTATGATTGATGAACTACTCCTCGCTCTTTGATACATGGACCTGTGTCCACGGGGGCTCCGCCTCCGGCGGCTGGGCTTCGAGCGATAAAAGATTTTATTATACAGAGTCTATGAAATGAGATTGATCTGGAGATCCTTATATACAGGAGCAGAGTCCGGGAGGATGATATCTTTACAATGGACGACTTGGAGTTCGAGAGATTTCATGCTTTCGGCATCGCCGAGGACTCCTACGAGCGTTCCTCCAAAGGACTTCGAGAAGCTCAAGGTGCGGTCGAGGACTGAATGCATCATACTGAGAACATCTCTGAGGGTGAGAAACAGGGGGAGTTCGTCAGTCGGGACGGAGTCGGGGGCGGGGACTCGCTGTTTACCGTCGTCGCCGTGACCGGCGTACTTGTGGAATCTATCGAGAGTCAATGCAGCAAACAAATCACCTGTTCCTGTGAAGTAGCCCTTGAGCACCGGGAAACCAAAGTAAAAGGCGCGGGCAGACCCGTCGGACTTCTTTGTCGACCCAAATGCATATAAGATTGAACTAGAGTCGGGAAGGGAAACGGATGACAGAACAACGTTGGGCACGTTATATTTAGTATGAAGGATTTCAATTGCCTGTTTAGCAGTTTCTACCGATGTGATCTTGATCCCAGTCAGGATCTCGGCTTCAAATGCATTAGGGGTAACAATAGTCACATGGCCCTCTTTGAGGATCTTCTTATACACTGGGATAACTGCGTCTGAGACATAGAGCTTACCTTCATCACCCATGACCGGGTCCAGTACCCAAATAGAGTGGGGGAATCGCTCACAGATGTCTTTACCGATATCGCCCACAGTTGAAACGGCTTCAGCAGTAGGCACATATCCAGTGAGAATAGCATCGTATTCAAATCCGATCTCCTTCAAACCTTCATAGACATCATAAATCTCTGCAGGGGTGGCTTTCGTTCCACGGAATGAACCGTACCCAGTATGATTAGATAGTTGGACAGAGTTTAAAGCATCTACATCCCAACCTCGTAACTGTAGAGGGAAAGTAGCAGCTCTGTTACCAACATATCCATGAACCACATGAGACTGAATGGACAAGAGGCGTTTAGAGTCGAACAAAGCGGAGTCGGAACCAGACATTATTATAGGTACAGTAGCTGTCTAGATAGATTTAATGATGCAAAAAGTCCTCGAATGTGGTGGTATTCACTGAATGGGCAAAATGTCGGTCTATATCTGCGAAAAATGGCCTAAAAATGTCCTAAAGTTGATCTATGATGAACTCTTCCCGTCAGTTGGTCCTGTTTGTGTATATATTGACTCTTACCTATCTTCTGTTCCTCCTATATCTCTCGTATCAGTCATATAATAATAATATGCAGCAGAATCGTACGGCATTAGTAAAAGATAAGGATTATAGTAGAGTACCATCGTTTCGTATACTGCTACCCTGAGATTGGCTGCTCGCTAACTTACGTCATAGAGTCGTTTGATCCATTTCAATACCAATATTACTACTGCTGCTACTGCACATGTACTATGTTCGATAATAATGTATTGTACTTCGATTCTATCTTGCTCACTCTCCTGCTACAACCATTTTCAGGGGGTTAATGTATATATGCATATATGAACACTTTTATACACTCTCTGTACATCTATAAATCCTTCCTGTCATAGCAAAAGAAGACCTTCGACCTTCTCTATCACTCTACCGCCTAATTATCCTCATAGATCCTCTTCACTACTCATCCCTAACTATTGCACTCACTATCTCACTATCACTCACCCTGTTGAATGCCGCATCGAATATCTATCAGACTCAATTTTCAGCCAGCCGTACATGCACACTTGACACTTCAAAGATACTACTTAATTGTCTCTTCCTCAACCTCAACCTCAACATCGGATAAATTGATTCAACAGCACACCCACACGTAGTGTACGCTAGAAAAAGTTGTTACAACTCCGAAGTTGCACAATTGCAGGTATCGAATTTCCAAATATTTGTTTTACACGTTACGAGGACGATACAGAGCAGTCTTGTCAAATGAATTCGCGAAATTCCGTAGCCAGCTATCGCAAATCTACGAGCGGAGATGATGCCAGTGGGTCGTCGACAAGCTCATCCACCGCCGCAAATGCCCTCCCGACTGTAGACGCCGACACAATTGACGTATCTTATCCCGTATTCGCATCTGCTTGGGAGACCAACAGCTGTTTGGTAATTGGAGGAGGAGGAGGAGAGGGCCGCAATGGCGTCAAGAATAAGATCGTATGTATATCCCCTGTTGTGGCTCTGGCGGCTGGGCCCCACCCAGGATCGTAGCTCCGTTTCGCCGAGGGCTATGAGGGCTGTGAGGGCTGTGAGGGATGCTGGAAATGAACCATGTCTCCGCGAAGCGGAGCTACAGGTCTGGGCGGAGCCCAGCCGCCGGAGGCAGACACTTCCACCCCAGATCAAAGCGCGCAGAACTAACACGATCTTGCAGAGTGTAATCAAAGTGAAACCAGAGTCAAAAGGATTGGCTATTCGAAGTGAGATCGTGCTTGCTGCGGACGAAGATAACCCGACTAGTTTGGACGTAGGAGGGAACGGGAAGATCTATGCGGGAATCAATAAAAGTACTAATGATATAAAAGAGGGCAATAACTATCATTTAAGAGTTCTGAGCTATAAGCATAGCGGTAGTAAAGAGAAGACGACCTCTGGTGCAACCCAGCCTGCTTTTAAAGTATTTGCTGGGTCAGATGTCAACGAGTATCAAAAATGCACAAAGGTGTCTGATTCGGGCGAGTTGCTTGCTATCAGCTCAAGCACAAGCCCGGGTTCCGTTCATGTGCTCAAAACAGGACTGTTAAGATCAGGAACGAGCTCTTCAGTTGCTGCCATTTACACGAAGACGCTGGGAGTGGGTGTAGTGAATGACGTGGATTTCTCGCCCGACTCAGAAAAATTAGCGTTTATTAACGACTCCAAATTGTATGTTATAGACGCAGCAACTGGAGACGAGAATATCGTTGTTGATCTGCCTCGCAAAGGTGCCAAATTTGCCAAACTACGGTTTGTTGATGAAAAGTTAATTGTCGTGGCTGCTAATATCAATCAGAGAAAGGGTGTTGTTTTATTCAAATTTGACCCTTCTACTGGCGTGAAACTGTCGTCTAAGACATTGTCTTCCAAGATTAAAGCGATTTCTTCCATGGATGCTGGCACCAGATATACGATTCTAGGTACGTCAGACTGCAGCGTCGCGATTGTCTCGACTACTAGTCTTGGATTACTGAAAAAACTAGATAAGGTCCATGAAATTGCCATCACCAGTATTGCCTTGAACCCGTCTCAAACCAGGATTGCCAGCACTTCTGTTGCCGGGACGGTTCGTGTATTGGAACTTCCCTTGGACGGTATATTTAATGGAGGCATCAAGAGTTTAATCTACGCCTTCTGGAGTATTATTCTTATCGGGTCGCTCGCTGTTGTCTTGCAAATATTAATCAAGAAACAATTCTTTGATGATTTAATTGGGCTCGCAAAGGGTGAGGACAAGTTTGGCATTGGGTCGCTAACTAGTACCGAGTCTATTCCTTATATTAGCTCTCACATTCCTATCTCTCTGCCTACAACTGCACCAGGCGATGTCGAATTAAATACTATCCTCGTTTATAATCCAGTGACTCGTCCAAACTCTGTGTCGTCGGAACTGGAATCAGAATCGGAAGTTGATGACGTCGCCCAATACACGGAATCCGAAACTAGTATTGTTGATCAAGACCAATTGGCACAACCAAAACATAATATTAATGATTTATAGAACCTGCCGCTGCATTCGTTTCATTTCTGCCCTCTAATTTTTTTATATTCTTTTATATTTATTTCTTCTTGAATTCTGATTCTGTATATATTTGTTAATCATTATATTTACCTGTAACAATTCCATCACCCAGCAGCACCAGCAGCTTCTGCCATTACAGAAAATGGGCCCAACCGTAGCAGGTCACCTAAATTTAGAATTATTCTTCATATATATGTGCAATGAAATTAGTTGATGCACGGTGTAATACTATTCATGGGCTCCTAGTAATATAGAGTTTATAAGCTCAAACATCATTACTGCCGTCTAAGGCATACCGACTAATTGCTCAGTCTTCATCGCTATAATTCCACTGGTAATTATAATTATTATCTCTGCTGTTTATTCCTCCAAATGATCCAACGAGTCGTCGCTGCACTTTCCCCTGTTTATCACCATCTTCAGTTAGCCGCCCGTTATCCATCTACATAGATCTTGCATAAGCGGCAGGTTGTCTGGGAGATCTTCTGTCGATCCTACAGCACGGTGTCGTGAGAGCTTTACTGGTGATAACCAAGAATTATTTTTCGACTCACTTTCTAGTAATTGTCTGCTCTATATTTCAAGCTTAAATGCCATTGTCAATGTCAGCTACTGTCTATTTACGATATCACTGAAACATACCCTGCTTAAAGAGAACACTGTTAAATAGTATATACAAAGCTATCAATGTCTTTTCGCTAGTCTTTCCCAAAGTTACATCATCAATCACTACTTCGTATCATCAATTCCATATCCACTACTCTCTGGCACCTCCACCGTCCGTTAATACCACGACAACTACTAATTCAAGAGGCGGGTAGGTCCCACTGTATGCACCAGCCCTGTCATTTTCTGCGTTGTCGCCGATCATTTTCTTCATCTTCAGATATCTCCAATAACGTTTATTCGGTAGGCAAGCAGAAATACCAGTATCCTGGAAAACCAGCCCCCTTAAAAAATCTTTCTCTATGCGCAATTCATATATATAAGATGCTATATACTACTAGTCTGACTTTACCTTCAATAAGATCGCATTTGTCTATTCGACAGTATATACCCATAGTTTGATGATTTGAACGGATATATCAGAAATGGCAAGGCAGAAAGAAAGAGAGGCTATTGTTGCTCCTATTACTGTTGAGCATGAAAAAGAAAGAGATTTCCTAGTGGTACCGAGTCCATCGGTTGCAAGTGGTGTTGTAACGCCAACGTTTGCAGAACATATGAAAGATTTGACTAAAGCTGCTTTCTCTCAGAGGAAGCGTCCAGTTATGCTTACGAATTCCAATCATCTTGGCGCGTTGACTGAAGTTGGCGAAGAGACTGGTGGTGGTGGTTTAAATAGTTTCACAAATAATCCGGCAACAAGACGTAGTTTTCTAAAACTACGATCCCAGACTAATCTTAAGAGAAACTCTACCATCCGACGAGTGAGACCATCCCCTCCTGCATCAAATACTTCCAATTCATCAGTTCCGTTACGAAATATATTTAGAAATAAAGGGAATAATAATGGTGCTACTCCATTATATTCTTCACCGCCAGCCCGTCTGCCAACTCCACCACCCGTTCTCAATAACGCAGAACAAGGGAATTCAACAGGAAATGGGCATGTTACAACAGCACCACAACACGATCTCGGCACTGGCACTTCTCCTGTTATGCTGGTCAGAAAAAGGACAAGTGCTAGAAGCATTCGAGGTTCACCAGTTCGGAGATACTTTCGAAAACTATTCAGAAGACGACCAAAAGCTAAATACCACTACACAAAAGAACAATTGACACGTCAACTATCATTTGAACTTGTTTCCTCGCCAGGACGTCCTAAACCTGTCAAATTCAGCATCAGAGCAACTGATTTACTTCGATTGCATCCTCAAATCCGTCGTGCTTTAAGCAAGCGTAGAACCGAAACCAATACACCAATTCTATCTCCAAGACCTGTCAATCTTGCAAAATCATCACCTAATTTACTTCAATTTGATGAGTTTGAGTATGATTATCGAAAGAGGCTTGGCGAACAGCCTCCAGATCTCCACAGGCCACAAGCCCACCGTAGAAAGGTTTCGGTATCAAAAGGCATACAAACAGACCCGCAACCTACCGAAGAGCTGTATATGCCTATCAAAGAAGAGCCTAGATCCATTTCTCCCTCTGTTCAAGTTGAACTTGTTCCTCCTCGCCGGTCTTCTAAAAGACGATCTTTACCAAGGCCATTGTCGGGTCAGGGTAGCCTT
The DNA here is from genome assembly GCA_030565085.1 of Sugiyamaella pinicola. Lineage (NCBI taxonomy): Eukaryota > Fungi > Ascomycota > Dipodascomycetes > Dipodascales > Trichomonascaceae > Sugiyamaella > Sugiyamaella pinicola. The sequence goes on along the minus strand of JAJMAW010000023.1, from coordinate 32,597 downwards.
AAGCGTCGTTATTCTTCTGGAAAGTTTGCAAGGCTCCCAGTTATTCGACGAGTCGACGTTTACGGTTCTGACGACCCTGCGGAACTATTAGCTGCTAGCGAAGTCAAAGGTTCCAGCTTTGATGGGGTGAAAATCGAAGAAGCGCTCGAGTTTGTAAATACATGGTCTTCTTATCTTCGTCGTGCTATTGCGGTGCGAGTCGTCCTTCGTCAGGAAATACATTCCTGGGAAATTGAAGAAGAGAAACAATGGAGGCGTTCCACGTACGAAGGCGGTTCTATATCTGATCTGTCTGATAGTGTGTCCACTCATTCTTCGTCGGTATCAAGAAGAACACTGTCATCTAGCACTGGCACTTATAACAGTGCCAACAATACGAACCCTCACAGTGAGGGAGATGGAGAGTCCTTTTCAGATAATCATAGCATTTCATCTGGATCGCTCTTTTCGGATATCAGTATGGGAGGGGACTCACCAATATTAAAGCCAACACGCCTCCAAGAATCTCTTGATGAAAGTCGAATCTCGTCTAAGTATGGTTCACTTGTTGGTCCGCCAGCTGCTGCTGCTGCACCGACTCGATCATCCTCTGACTCGTTAACATCCATGTCTAAACCAGGTACCGAAGCACTCTGGTTATCCGGCAAGGGCACAACTGTCCCTCCTCGTCCTCTCCCTCAACTCCCTCACCGGGTATCACAAGATCAAAAATACAGAATGGTATCTTCTCCTACTGTCATTGGCCTTTCTAACTATATTGACAACAACAAAGGTACAAACGCTGTTCTACCTCCTACATCGGTATCTGCCCCTAATCTAGACAGAGATCATACCCATCGCCATGAAAGACGAGTGAGCGACGCCATTCTTCAGGACATGTATCGAGAGATCCACGAACTAGAGCAGCGCACTGGCGAGCTTCATAAATTAGTCGATCAGCAGAACCAGAACCATCATTCTCCCGCATCCTCGTTGGCTACCTCCCCCTCTCCACTCCCCAGCCCAGCCAATGCTAATACCAGTACTACTGGCGTCGACCGCTCAGAGAGCAATGGAGGAGAGCTCAAACGAGGTGCTATCAACCGTCGCCGGCCCCGATCTCGCATTATTGACAACCGTCGTTTCTCCAGTGCCATTGAATCCAGCTGGAACAAATACGACTCCGAAGGCAGCAGCACTCCCAGGAGTGGAAACAGCTTCGGCTTCGACGACCAAAGTTCACACTGCCCTTCAATCATCGCCGTTGAGTAAACTAGCATACACATTAGCATTTCATTAAATATATTCGCATTTGCATTTCCAATCGTTCCTCTTCTCCTCGTCTCTGCCTCCGGCGGCTGGGCTCTGTCCAGACCCGTTGCTCGCTTCGCTCGTTGCTTCGTGCTTCTCCTCGCCTCTGCCTCCGGCGGCTGGGCTCCGCCCAGACCCGTAGCTCGCTTCGCTCGGGCTTCGTGCTACTACCACTGGCACCACCTATCACCCAGCAGCTCGCGAAGCGAGCACAACGGGTCCGGGCAGAGCCCGGCCGCCGGAGGCAGAGGAGGGGAGGCCGTTGTTTTACATATTGGGCAGACGACTATCTACTCGACTGCTACTCCAGGTAGGATAAGCCGGCGGTCAGCATTTATGGCAATTGAGTGACGTAGAGCTCGTTGTCTTCTCGGTACATGGCCTCAGTCAGGGGTATGATGGCTGGCTGGCTGGCTGGTAGGTCGCCGCAAAGGGTGTTGTCATATGTACGTCTTTATCAGTGCAAGGGCGAAGTGGCAGGGGCTTGCAATACTACTGTATCGTCCCAACCGTAACGGTAGCTGCAATGGCAGTTGGTCTGTTAAGCATAAATGTAAGGCAATGGCAGTGTAGGGGTTGGCGATGTCGTTCTAGCCTCTGAGACATCAGGCTGGCCTTGCTGAGGAGAGGTTGGGGAGACACGCTTTAAAATCAAGCCCAGCACTGGAGGCAGGCCAGGCACGTTTAGGCGAGCTGGCCCTTGTACACCGACCGGCCCCAGCCTGAGTGGGACTTGGAAACATGGCGCACACCGTCAAATTAACCTCGACGGGAATGCGCTGCTGGCTCGCTGGCCTGCCTCTGGCGGCTGGGCTCTGCCCAGAGCCGTAGCTCGCTTCGCTCGTTGCTGGGACCTGCTGCCAGAGGTAGACACTTTCGTTGCCAAGTGGACTGCTATAACTACCCCTTTCGCTTGAATTCACACGCTTAACACTGTACGCGCCGTACCCCTGATTAATATCAATCATCATGAAACAAATAACACAGTGCGATATTGAATATGAATATTAATTGATTGAAGTGCTACAGCTGTTACCGTGTAACAATTGATTGACAATAAGGATGAGCTCAAACTTTACTAGAGGGAGTGAAGGAGTGAGGGAGTGTGTGATTGAGTGAGTGAGTGAGATCATATATTACCTATGTATTATACAGGCAGAAGTTGTGTGCCGGTATCGGCAGCGGTGTCTGGCAGCGGCAGCGGTGTCTGACAGTCTGATTTCTATGTAATTGCAATGACCAAGCCCGAGCGAAGCGAGCTACGGGTCTGGGCAGCGCCCAGCCGCCAGAGGCAGAAGGGGGTTGGTTTATGATACAGCCCTTCGAGCTAACAACACCCAATAATAGAAACATAGACGCTGGTGGTAGTGAACCAGGCTGGCTGGCTGCCTGGCCTATCTATTTCACTCCCAATCTACTACCACTACTAAATAAACTCAGTCGCGCGCGCGGCATTCCCTAATTTATTCTCCTGTTTCAAAATTAGTATGCGTAAAATTATATGCATGCTACAACCCCCTGTTTCTCACGCTCCCTAAAAGGAACAAATAGACACAAACACACCCCTTAAATTGCATACCACTATTACTACTACTACACCATCATCTTCACCCTCTTTATTTTCCACTGAATACGCAATACGCAATACGTTATCGGCAATCGTTTAAAACTTCTTCTTCTCGTTATTGTTATTGTTGTTATTGTTGTTGTTACTGTTCAAACTAATTATAGTGTGGTAATTTCCCGTCCTAATAATAGAGTTGGTTTACAAGACGTGAAAACAACAGTGGAAATTCTATTTTCTGATTTAATAACATTGGAGTGTGCATATTTGTTTTGGTTCAACACGTATATAGCTTTCTGGTTAGACAATTAAGTAAGTTTTGCTGAGTTTACGGTTTGCATTTCTTAATTTCTCCTTTTTTTTTTGTGTCTTTTCCTGTTATTCTCGTGTTTCTTGTTTCTTGTTGTTACTCTATAGTACAAGTTACAAAAAACAACGAAGGAACGAGTTACGTTATACACTCACCTTTTACGTTTCTACGAATTTCTTTCTTTTCTGTTCTTCCGTTGTGTTTACATTTCTTGACTCACCTCCTGTTGAACCAGCTGACCCCCTTTTCATAGGTTTGTTTTTCAATTATTAAATTTCTTTCATTCATTCGTTAATTAATATTCGTTCGTTACAAGCATCACCTTCGTTTGAATTATATTTCTTTCATTAAAATGATCTCTTCTTCGTACGGTAATGATGAAGCTTCTTCCGGGTTGAGTTCAGGAGGAAGCCCCCGAACAACTGGTTCCAATTCTGCCAGTACAAACTCTACCACTCCTTCTACCAGTGCAGGTACATCTTCGTCCGTCTCTGTATCTGCTTCTGCATCCAGCTCAAGTTCTTCTTCTACCTCGACTACTACCTCGACTGCTCTTCCTTATTCACCAATGGGCCAGTATGACCTTCCATTTACTCCTATGTTGCCATCTCAACTCTTATTTGGTTCACCCTTTCAGCCAGGAACTCCTGCTATTGGCCAGTTTGGTACTTTTCCTAGTTCATCTAATGTGTCTCCTGCTGCTGCCGCTATTGCTGCTGCTGCTGCCGCTGCCAACAACATCAGTCCCAGCGCATCTTCTTCGACATCTGTTGCTGCGGCCGCGGCAGCTGCAAACTATCTTCAACAACAATACTACTCCTCCCAAATGGAGCTGGAGAACCACTCTCGTACCGTATACTTGGGCAATGTGCCTCTTGAAACCACTGCCGAGCAGATTCTTAATCATGTTCGCTCAGGGGTGGTTGAAAACATCAAACTTATTCCAGAAAAAACTTGTGCATTCGTATCGTTTTTAGATCATTCTTCTGCTGCTCACTTTCATGCCGATGCAGTCTTGAAAAAGCTATCTATTAATGGTCAAGATATTAAAATTGGTTGGGGCAGGTCCTCGCCAGTACCTTCTCCTGTTTCGCTTGCGGTGGCTCATGACGGTGCTTCAAGAAATGTCTATCTAGGTAATTTACCCGAAGATATTACTGAAGAAGAGATTTATAATGATGTTTCCAAATTTGGTCCTATTGACACTATTAAGCTAGTCAGAGAAAAGAATATTGGATTTGTCCATTTTCTCAGTATATCAACTGCCACCAAGGTAGTAGCTCAATTACCTCTACAATTAGAGTGGGTTAATCGAAAAGTCTTCTATGGTAAAGACAGATGTGCTTATATTTCAAAGACCCAGCAACAGAATGCTGCTCAGTATCTTGGCATAGCCTCTGGATTTGAGCATATTCTTGCTAATGTTGACCGAGAATTGCTGTCATCCGCGTTAGCTCACCAGTCAGCTGCTGCTGTAGCAGTAGCAACTACTGCTGGAGGGGCCAACAATATTGGCAATCGTACCATTTATCTTGGCAATGTCCATCCCGAGACAACTATCGAAGAAATCTGCAACGTAGTTAGAGGGGGTCTGTTACACAATATTCGATATATCCCAGAAAGACACATTTGCTTCGTAACGTTCATTGACCCTACTGCTGCCGCCCAGTTTTTTGCCATGGCTAACCTTCAAGGTCTTTCTATTCACAATAGAAGATTGAAAGTTGGTTGGGGTAAACATTCTGGCCCATTGATGAGTGCTATCTCATTAGCAGTTACGGCTGGGGCGAGTAGAAATGTCTACATTGGTAACATTGATGATAACTGGCCAGAATCTAAACTACGTAAAGATTTCTCCGAGTTTGGAGAAATTGAGCAAATCAATTTCTTGCCTGAAAAATCTTGTGCATTTGTCAACTTTACCGACATCACTAATGCTATCAAAGCAATTGAAGGTATAAAGGAGAAAGAAGAATATAAACAATTCAAAATTAACTTTGGTAAAGATCGATGCGGCAACAGTCCACGAGTAGTGAATCAGAATGCATCCATTGGAGGTGACAACTCTGCAAGTAGTGGTACTTATTATAGAGACAATGGTGGTGACAACAGCCCAACTACAAACTCTGATACTGATGGCAATAATCGTAATTCTTCGTCTCCTTCTATTTTAACCACATCGTCTGGCAGTCAAGCACTTGCACAGTATCTCTCTCAAGCTCAACACGAACAATATATGTATGCTGCTGCCATGGCGGCTGCTGTTGACCAGGCTAGATATCAACAGCATCAATTGCATCATCAGTTATATTCCAATGGACGAGAATATTTCTTTGTCAATGGTAACAATTATGATGGGAGTGATGGTGAAGAGCAGAGGGAAGAAGAAGACGAGGATGATGATGATGGTGGCGAAAATTCTAATGACGAAAACGAAGTCAAGGATAATAATAGCAGAAAAGAGTTTGATGATGAAGCTAGCAACACTACATTAGGAGAACTTTCGCCATTACCTGAAGAAAACTCTAAAAATGCTGATAATAATATTACCAATGGTAAAACTTTGGAGAATCTGAAAATTGGCAGTAGTACAACTGTTTATGGATTAGCAATTGAGTCTTAAGAGAGAGAAAGAAAGAAAGAAAAAAGTTTTGTTGTTTTTTATTGCCTGTGCTATAATTTAATACCGTTGGACCCTGGACATCCCCACCCATTTATTGCATAATCTGTTCTGGAATTTTATGGTTATTTTTTTGTTATTAATGAATTTATTTGATTGTAGATATAAATAACCGAATTAAAATACATTACCATTTAATATAATAGAGAGTGAGAGAGGCATTATACATGAATCATAAACATAGATGGATCAACTAAACAAGCTGGAATCCGACGGGGACGACGATAGAACAACCTCGTTTAATTCCCATTCATCAACTTTTTTAAATTTTTCTTTAGCTTCTTGAATTTGTTTACGGTAAGACTCATCATCGTGATCTGGGAGAGTTGGCTTCTTAGTAGTGGTGGCACTAGTAGCCCTTCGTCCGTTCCCACGTTTTCCATCGGAAGCAGCACTTTCTTCATCACTACTAGGCCCGTCACTATCTTGCTTGTTCTTTCTATTGGCAGCTTTACCTTCTGTACGCTCGCTGCGTTTCAATTCTCGCGGTAGTCTGCTTACGAGTTGTTCTGATGTGAGCGGTCTAAGAGGTCTAACAGGTACATTTTCTGTATGCTTTGGAGGTGATGATAATGGGGACTCGGTCAGTACTTCTACCTCTCCTTCATTGGATTCACTTGAATCATGATAGATTTGGAAGTCAGTTGTATCATTCACTGTTCGGCTTCTGACTGTTCGTGACACATTCTTTCTCGTCAACTTGGGATGGACATTTAATACATCGTTGAATCCAAATGGATCACTTGATAATGGTTCGCCAGGTGGGACGTTTTCAGCATTCTCCAAATAAATCATATCTGAATCTGACGATTCTACTTCAAAGCTTCGTTCAGCCTGGGGGTTGAATATAGAAGATGAACTAGCTAAGCCACTTGAACCATCTTTAGTTGATAAAGGGCCATGACTTGGTACTGGAGATTCAAGTTCCAGTAAATCAGGTGACTGATGGCGTTCATCTTGCTTTTTACTCCAGGTGGCGGGTTTTTTTGTTGTTGAGACCTTGCGCCTACGATCAGACTTCTGATTGGCGGTAATTTCAGGCTTACTCGCCGTCAAGTGTAGTAATGAAGAGCTCGAGTCCGGACTACTAGACTTTTGACTGACATTTTCTACTGAAATTATTGCATGTCCTGAGCTGAGATTAATCTCTCTAAAGCTTTTTGAATGGCTACCGCTGGAGGTGGATTCGCCTCGCTCCAGCTCACTGATTGAGTCGCCAAACAAAGATGCTCTTCTTGGAACTGGTAATTCTGCATTATAAAATGATGCTTCACTAGATGGTTCTTGCGAATTATTACTCTCTGTTCTGGCTGCTAATCTTGCGCTTCTCCTCTTAGGGCATGGGCTTTTGGAGCCAGCCATTTGAGCGGGGAACCTTTTCACTGCCACGGGAGGCAATCCCTTGGCTTCCGATCTTCGAACCTGAGGACGAGGCATTTCAGTTTTCTCTTCAACGAATTACGGAGATAACACGATACGAACCCAGTGATGTTTTTAATTTACGCGTCAATCTCGTGATACCCTCCTCATGCGGCGTAAGCCGCTCGGTTGGTATAAAGCGTGATGCTCTGTCTCGGCGGCCGGGGTCCACTGAGACTCGTAGCTTCGCGAAGGACTACATTCTCTATTTGACAGAAGTAATACCCATATATCAATTGAAAGTACACGAGATAGGGAAAATTAGCTGCTAAGGTGCGAATATGATCAATCTATCTGACACCCTAACCACTATCTAATCTCTCTATCAAAATAGTAGTACGTCCAGGCTTAGCGCTGGATAGAGAGCATACGATGTTCAGTTCTACTATACTAGCGGACGCTGCCATTCACTCGTAGCTAAGAACTACTCTTTCCTCCTTCTCATCCTCGCCACCTGCTTGGGTGAAGTATACCAGCGAAATAGCAAGGTCAGATATAGCACACACATTTGAACAGCTGTTTCCGAGTAATTGAATCAACGTAGAATAAACATCCTCTAAGATAATGATCTGCATGTTATTCCACTACTAATATACTACCGAATCACCTACTGTGTTATCTTATCTATACTGACGCACTGTATGCATAGTCTGCCACCTTAGGCTACTGATCCGCGCTTTAATGCTACAGGTTCACACATCAAATCCCTGCGTCTTTTCCCTGCAGGAACTTTGGCGCCACCAAAAAGAAAAAACGAATGAAATGTCTAATTGTGCCCAATCTGATCCACTGTGAACTTATGTGTGAAAAGACAGGCGGTGGTTGACTGATAGTGCTACTCAGCACCAGCAAAGTGCGCAGCGTATCTGCAAGACACAGCATAGTTATCGGCTACGAATCTCCGCTACCTGTATCTTATCCAGATCCACCCATTAATTGTTCATACAACCATTCACAATGAGCTGATGTTCAACCCCTACGCTGCAATAATCTTCTGTCACTGTTCCATATAATATCACACACATCCGCTCGGTTCATGTACGGCTATTGGTTCTCATTCATCCGAGAATTCCTGCTTGGGAGGAATGAACTGCAAAGCTCGGCTGTGAAGAAAGGCCGACGCAACGGAAAGGTAACTTGTCAGGGTCAAAACCATCTTATTCCAAGAAACTTTCTTCTCGATATATCATATTGGTTGCGTTGCCATGTCGGAACCATCATCCTCTTCTCCTTCTCCGGCTCCTACTACTTATATTGAAGAGACAATCACCCTTCATCATGATAGTAAAAACTACATTACTGGTATTTTAACTACTCCTACTAGTGTTAGTAGCGAGAGACCTGGAAGGGTGGCTGTCGTAACACATGGCCTAGGAGGCCATAAAGATTATTGTTATCAGAAGTTGCTTTGTAGAGAATTGGCTGACAAGTTGGGCATCTATTCTTTCCGGTTTGATTTTCGCAATTGCGGTGACAGTTCGGATATTATTCCTCCCGAAGTTGAATCTACAGAGGGGAAGAACACCAGTCCTCGTATTATAGAAGCCGACTTGGCTGACCTCGATCTGGTAATTTTCGACTATCTATTATCGAAAAAGAACCTGATTTTGATTAGTTTGATTGCTCACAGTAGAGGAGCGGTAGCTGCATTTAAATGGGCTCTGACTCGTCAAAGTAGAATCTCCATTCCAAATATTATAAACTGCTCAGCAAGATATGTTGGACGGGAGTTAAAAGAGCGAGTCGATAAAATGTACCCTGACGCTGCCAAAGATGGTGGTTATTGGCATAAAGCGTATAGAAAAGGCACATATCCTGAATTATGGATTCCATATGCAGAAACTACAAATGTTAGTGGTACTGATTTATCTGACCTACCTAATCTGAATCCTGAAACTTCAGTTTTAAGTATTTATGGACTAGTAGATGAAGTTGTTTCATTAGAAGATGCTGCCAAGTTCGCCAATGACTTGCGACATCGCCATACTTTAGAATTAATTTCAAATGCTGATCATAATTTCTATGGCTTGCCTACTCCGGAAACAGCTCCCAAAAAGGCCAATTATAATCCAATCGTGGTTGAAAAGATTGTCAAGTGGTTGTCCCCCGACTCAGAACGCCAGAGATTTATGGATGTACATAAGTATTCTGGAGTTATTCCTAGATGGAAGAATATCGAACGAGTCTCCAATTTTAGAGACTTTGGTGGTTATAAGTCCACCTTAGTCGCCAATCAAACAGTCCGACCTGGACTTCTATTTCGAAGTGCGAACCTGTCTCTGGTGTCAGAACGGGGGAAACTCGTCATGTCTCAGGAGCTAGGAATAAAGACCATTTTTGATCTTCGATCCGAGTCTGAAAGAGATCGTATTGGAGCTGCCTCAATCCCAGGCATTGAAGTACGGTGGGTTCCTGTGTTTAAGAAGCAGGATTCATCACCTGAAGCTCTTGCCAGACGATATGAGCACTTTTTTGACCCCATTCGCGGCTTTGAACAAGCTTACAAGGAAATCCTCAGTAAAGCTGGTCCAAGCTATCGTCAAATCATGCTTCATCTTCGTGATCGTCCTAATGACGGTATTGTTATCCATTGTACAGCTGGTAAAGACCGTACGGGGGTCATTTGCGCCCTAATTCTCCTTCTCATGGACATAGATGTAAATACCATTGCTAGAGAATATGAAATGACTACCTATGGTCTTCGTGAGGAGATTCCTCGTATCCTGAAAGCCATTGAGCATGAAAAGGGCCACTGGAAGACTTCTGATGGTATGATTAACATGCTTTCTTCGAAATATGATGCCATGATTGGCTCCATAGCCATGATCAACAGAGAGTTTGGAGGAGCGGTCAAGTACTTTAAAGACTACTGCCAATTGACTGATAGTGACCTTGCCACAATCAAATTCAACCTTACTTCTGAAAATGGTCAGGGCTGGAAGTGGCACAGTTCTCTGTAACTTCACGAGCCCCGTCTTTTCCTATATAAGCTGATATATTCTATATACTTAAGTACAGTTCTGGCAGCACACATTTAAGTACAGTTCTGGCAGCACACATAATAGCTTGTTCGGATCATTGTTAAATATATATTCAATACAGATTTCTGACAAATGATTTCTAAGGATTACTATCTCTTTCGCATAGTAGTATTCTAGTGCACAGATATAGCACCACCAGTATGTAAGAAAGACTTACGTAAATAGACGTACAACCCTGATAGTGTATAATGGTAATATAACTTTAAAATATGAGTAAAGGATGAGTTCCGGAAGTGCCAGCAGTCCATCATAAGAATAAAGTTTTATGGTGTCCTTTCTTCAATCAATAAACACAGAGACTCATATTAATAGACTTCAACTATTTGATTGGATACGTTACATTTGCGGCTCCGAAGAAATCCGACCATTTTTGTTTATGAGTTAACACGTTCAGCTACGAGTCTGCTCTTCGCTTAACCATGAACTCTCATCTATCTATATACAAGGTTAAGCATTTATATTAGATACAACCCTAGCTGCAGAAATCTTACTCTTGCCTTATTTTGCCCACAAAATCTCTTAGACCAATCTATAATATATCAATCTTAGATTCAAATTTCCATTAGATAGCGAACATACATATATATATAACAATAGTGCTGTATAGTCTAATCCAATATATACTGAAATGTTTTGGAATCAACTGAAGAAAATACCTAGGCATGCTCTCAACCGTTATCTATGGTCAGGAGTAGCCCTGTTTGGAATGCTAGGAGCAGCTAGGGGTTTTGATGAGGGCAATATAGCTGGCTCGGTAACCCAACCATCCTTCATTAGCCAATTCGGGCTTGCTGACAAGTCGAAGTCGGCGTCACAACTGGCTGAAATCAAATCTAATATTACAGCAATGGTGCAATTGGGTGCCATAGGCGGATCAATAGTTGGACTGATAGTGGTGGATGCACTTGGTCGCATAAACTCATTACGCCTGCTTTGCGTTTTGTGGATGATTGGAGTGTTGATACAGATTACATCTCTGCATGGCCCAGTTCAACTAGAATTGGGAAGATTAATTTCAGGTATAGGGATTGGGATAACGTCTGTTGTTTGTCCAACATATCTGGCAGAGATAGCCCCAACCGAAATAAGAGGCCTCTGCTGCTGCTGCTACTCTGGTAGTGTATACTTTGGTATAATGCTGGGATATTTCTCCAATTGGGGCACCTCAATTCATATCGCCAAAACTAATAGGAACCAATGGGTTGTACCTACGTCTATCCAGCTTGCATTTGGAGGATTGGGTCTTCTTGCTTCTTTGTTCGTATTAGAGAGTCCAAGATGGCTTATGAAAGTGGGCAGGATGGAACAGGCCATCAATAATTTGGAGAAATTACGCGGAGTCTCCAGAGAAGACAAGTATCTCTCCGAAGAGATGTCAAGAATACAAGAGCGTCTCGATTTGGAAAAGTCTTCACAGCTATCAAGATGGAAAAGGCTGGAGAAGCTATTCATCGACAATCGTTATCAAATAAACTTGGGCTTAGCAATACAACTCCTTGCTCAGTGGACAGGTGCAAATGCGGTGACAATATATGCACCAGATTTCTTTAGCCTCGTTGGCATCAAGTCGCAAAATAAAAAGTTATTTGCCTCTTCACTGTTTGGAGTTGTAAAGTTCATTGCTGCTATATGTTGTGCTTTGTTTGTCATCGATTCACTAGGCAGAAAGAAAGCACTATACATCGGAATTTCATTACAAACGCTATCATTACTATATATAGGAATATTTTTGATCTTTAAATCAACCGAAGAAAAATTGTCTGGGGCAGTGTCAACGATTGCAGTGGTTATGATATATATAAATGGAATTGGATGGGCTGTAGGCTGGAATTCCATACAGTATCTTATTAATGCTGAAATATTTCCGATTCAATTTAGAAGTATCGCCAGTGGTATTATTATGGTTTTTCATTACATGAATCAATATGCAAATTCAAGAGCGCTGCCGTATTTACTATTAGCAATGGATAATTGGGGTGCAATGATATTTTTTGCAGCTATATGTTTCGTTGGACTTCTATTTGCCTGGTTCTTTATTCCGGAGCCAGCAGATAAAAATTTAGAAAATGTGAGTGATTTATTTACATTGTCTTGGTATAGAATAGGTCGACAAAAGAAGTAGTACATAAAATTATAATTTAACTCGGTTCAAAGACGGATATTTCCTATAAAACAACCCGAAGTGTGCAACAAAAGAGATAATAGAAAAAGAAAAAACGGTATTAAAGCAAAACATAAGATGTCTTCTTAACCTAAGTACCCGGAAAACAAATGAGATACTGGGCTATTTATTCCAGGGACAGGGCGTTGTGTTTCGTTTGCTCTTTGATCTTTATGATGAACTTGGAATTGATGGATGTACCAAGTTTGCCATCTTTGACCGTTACGTCGGTGGTGAAGATCAATCCAACATTGACAAGGTTCGCAATATCCCTGCATCTTCTTATCATTGCCAGGTTGGCCACGGATAACCTTAGGTAATTTAACAGTAGTTTTAGTTCTCTGAGATACTCCATGAACTGATTTAAAGTGATGTGCATATGTATGGTTTCTTAATTGAAGCCATTTTCCGCATACTTCACACCAACCGTGGTTATCGTCATCAGTAGGAAGGCGGCGAATGAATACAGGGTCATATAATGTTTCAGTGGGCTCAGCACCGAGATAGCTCTCTCCATCTAGGGTGTAAGAGTCATGAGGAGGGATAATAAAATGGTTTTCTCTGGATTTGATTGATTCAAAGGGGATTCCATACTGCTGGATCATCAATTCACCTTTGTACGTCGGGATCATGTGTTCAGGAGGAATTTCTAACTTCTCCTTAATAAATCTTTTGGATTTCGGCAGGACAATTGGAACTACTTTGAAATCAATTTGAAGCATTTGTTTGAGAAGTGTCAATTGTGGTTCGGTGACACGGTAAGTCCTTTTGCCAACCAGTATACCGATCTTGCCATCCTTTTTCCCTTTTGATTTTGGCTTTGCTGGGATGGTACGAATTTCTGACGAAGGAGAGATAGATGAACAACTGCTAATTGAAGCTGGAGTTTCAAGCGAGACGCGCATACGTTTTGGATCCTGTGGGATCTCGGGACCGTCGACGGTTTGAGCTGTCGCGTAGCTATTGCTCGCTATTCTCTTGTTACCATTTTTGAATGATTTAGTATAGGCTGGTCGATAGCTATCAACGTAGTCGTCGTCAAAGCAGTCATCGTCTTCAAAATCTTCTTCAAAATCTTCTTCATATTCCTCGTCATTATCTTTTTCAGCTTTAAATTCGGCATCAAAGTCCCCTCCAGATTCCGTCGCATTCAGACCATCAGCAGCTTTAAGTTTATCATCAATAGCAACATCCGTATTGAAGTTCGAAGTGATTTGCGGTTGTGAGTTATTCTGATATTGTTGACCACAATTCTGAATTCCAATCATGGGAGGAAATTGATAGAAGAGCTGATTTAATTTAGGGGAAGTCACAAGATCAAGTTCGCCCAATGCTTGTCTTTTAGGGGTCTCTTGAGAAGCATACTCCACGGTGCAGCTATCGTATTCAACCTCTTTTTTAACGAATGCGCACGCTTGAGTTCTAGTTGAGAAGTCTTCATTGTTGCCTGACACCCATCCCTCATTTATCTTTGACTCTACAGATTCATTGGGTACCAAGTTTCCACCAATCGTATCATAACCATCCTCTTTCTTTATCACAATACAGGAGGTCCCTACGCCGCTTTCATCATTGCCACTATTCCACTCTTCCGAGGGCTTGGAACCGGTCGTATGGTTATTATTGTCCAAGAATTTAAAAATTTCATTAAAAGAATGACCGGACTCCGGAGACTCGCTGGCAATGTGCCCACCAGAAGAAAAGTTGCCTAAGCTAAAACAATTCGACTCTCCAATTTGTACAACTTCCTCCTCAATACCTTCTTTTACAACATGATTTGATGATTCGTTTACTAGCTGAACAGGAAAATATCCACAGTAATCATCTTCAGAGAATTGTTTCAAAATGTTTATAAAATGATTTGAGGGGTTGTCTGATTCATACGTAAAGTCTCTGGACTCTCCTTCCTTCATTGCTTCGAAGGATGTTCCCTCTTCGGCTTGGTAAGAGGATGTTTGCAACATGGTAAACAAAAATCCAAAATTTGATCGCCTTAGGTCGGTGTCTATAAAAACTGAGAATCAGAATTATAAGTAGGATCTGTTCTCTATTTGTACTACTTGGATTTCTCCCAGAATCTATTTCTTGTGACGTAACTGTTGAGTTAATGATTATGTGAATTGAAAGAGGGTAGTAGATATATTGCGGACGGAGTTGACATCAGTAGCTGCAGGCATGTCGCATAATCAACAGAGTATGCACACCGGGTAGACGCAGTAGTACCTACCTATACCAAAGCATATTACAGTGGTTATATTGGCGTGAATGTAATAGATAGTTTATTGATAGATTTTCTAGGATCTTTTCTATTTAGTTCATATGTATGTTTGTATATACTAATTTCTTTATTTATTTATTCATGGGTGCAATGTAGCCGACTGTCGTCGATACAGCCTGCCCTCCGACTGCTGATAAGGATAATTCAGGAAATTCTAGGGGAAATTCTGTGTTAGCGATTATGCTTCCCTAACCCTTATCAGACGGGTACTGAAATAGGTCAGAGACGAGAAATAATCGGCATTATCTGACACTATTTCGATGAGAACCTATATATTCGAAATAGAAGTAAAATAAACGTTTTAACTATGTTTGGCTTTCCTGGCTGCCGTGCCAGAGTGAAACAGACTGAAAATAGTTTAAGCGAGTGTTAACTTTTCAACACAACATACATATATAAGCATATAGTCACTAAAAGGATGATATCCAATAAATCCAAAGTGGTGAAGCTGCAGTGTTTATTAGTAGTAGATGTCAGAGAGGGGTGGTGACTAGGAGAACTTGAGCAGAATTTGAGCCTACTTAGCCAACTTGAGCTACAATCTGTAACAAGGTATTATGACTGAGGCAGAAGACTTAGCTTGTCGGTTGGCTTCTTTACAAAGAAAGGGCTGCAATGAGTAAGTAAAAACTAACCTAAGATCCCACTTTTACCTCCCAGTCCATTTTACTGACTCTAGTTTTAGGCAAATTTCTTGGTCCAAAAATGGCGCCATTGCGTATCTCTCAGAATCAACTGTGAAAATCACTCATATTATAAGCACTGATGGGCTGGGATGGGATTTAGCCCCAGCTTCCTCTATTCCAAATTTATCGGTTATTCATCGAGATTCGCCAATAGCTCATATAGCTTGGGGCCCAATTGGTGGAGATATTGCATGCATTGATAATCAGGGAGAATTGTCAATCTTTTCAACTGGAATAGCTGGAGCAATGTCTTGCGTCTTTCATCCTTCTTCTTCAGTTGAAACCCAACAGCCATCTGAATTGAATTGTATAGTTGGGTTCAAGTGGTTAGATCTTGATAAATCTGTTCTGTTAGCACCTCCGGCAATTAGAATATCTCCTCAACAACAGCAGCAGCAACAGAAGCCAGGCCCTTTGTACTATGCTTCGTATGGATTTTCTCAGGGTAAACCTGCTGGTCCCTATCATCCAGTACCAGGTAAACAGGCGTGTATTGGAGTTACAAGAAGAGGAGCTGTCCGACTGACTGCACAGGGAAAGTCTGATGCGAGGTATTATCAAATTTCTGCTAGCTTAGAAGCTAATCAGCAGGACCATTGGGTTTCTCATGCAACTTGGAAGGGATGTAAAGACAATTCTCTATTACTGGTTACTTATCTATCACAATCGCATTTAATAAGAGCTTATCGGGTGGTTATAAACTGGAGTTTGACGGTTCAAAGGCCTGGTGCTGTAGCCAATGGCACTTCTAACACGACACCTTCATTCGATAATAACAACGAATTTGCAAGTATCTCAATTGAACGTATTCTCTCTACATCAATCTATCCTCCTCAAGAAGCGAGTGGACTAGCTTTAACTCATCTTGAAGCCATCCCGAATACACCTCACAAGCAGCCATCTTTAACAGATGCATCAGAAAATGAAATTTACCTTGTGTACGGATCCACCTCCAAAAGCATTGTATGTAAATACTCGTTGGTTGATAAGCATATAGCACTTCACCCGAGTTTCTACTCGCTTGGAAACAGAAGGGACGCTTCACGAGACGAATTGGAAACGAAGTTTGTATTCCAGAAAAGTTCCGAGCACTTTGAAAGCCCTATTATCAGCCTCGGCTTTGGCTCTCACGATACTTTTAAAGTGATATTTTTCGCCAATGGTGATTTGGATCTTATATATCGTGGAATTTATCAAAATCAGACCATCACCACCAACCAAGATCAAAAAAAACCAGTTACCATCATAAGTTTGTACAACGCGGGATATAAGTTTCCACCGACCTCGCTCAGTAGCGTATGCCTGTCACCAAATCAGACTTCGTATGCATACTTGACTAAGGATGGATTAAAAATTAATTACGCAGAACGAACGTCGGACCCAGATAAAACTTCCGAAGATGCATTGCTATCGTCTGCCATTGCTCTTGCGGTTCGACATTCCATCTCCTGTTTCAGCAATGTGGCTAGTGATGATATGTTCTGCGTAATATCAAAAGAACTATCAGCCATTAAAAAGCACAATTCAAGACTGTATGATAAATTTTTGCGTATTCTACTGCAGGAATCTCATCGAGCTGTGAATTTTACACTTGATTTACCTAAAGATTATCAGATAGACAAAGTGATGGTTAACCCATCGCTACAGCGGCTGCTTAGCATGCAGCTGACGCTAGGGACCACTAATAAGAACTGGCAACGAAATCCTATGAGTAAAGTAGCTTGGTCAGTGCTAAATATCCGACTCCTAGCGTTTGCCTTGACATTCACATTGAGAGCATCTTCGCAGCCTAAAATCCAAATCCCAGCTGGTACAACCGAAATGGAAGTAAAGGCAAACCATGTACAAACAATGTTTGGCTTAATTCGTTGGTGTACGGATTTATTAGCTTTCATCTGTCAGGAACTATACTTATTATCATTGGATAAATCTCAGCCAGAGGAGAAAACATCTATTGCAACTGCTATAATGTTTGCTAGTGTTCCTCGGATGCTGCTGATCTACTCATTGCGAGGTATTCGTGGTCTTGAAACCATGACTGGTAGTTTTGCAAGTCAGGAAAATAACCCACTCAACGGAGTTGCTGCCGCCACATATCAGCGACTGAAAGAAACAATGTCAATGGCTCCTGTCCCGCTACCATTATTTGAGAAAATGTTAACAGATGTAGACGGTGCTATTAAAAGGCTTCATCCAAATTTACAAGACCGGTTATCAATAGAACAAAAGCTAATGTTTGATGCCAAGCTACCAAAGGAACTGAAACCAATAAAGGACCGGGTGACTGAAGTATTTCGTACCAGTTTATTACCAGAAATTGATGCATCTAGTTTGTATTTCTATGACGTATCATGGCTTGGTCTTGATGAAGATGAAGACGACGACGACGAAAGTGGATTTTGGGAAAACGACACTACAAATCGTGAAATTGATGTCCTTAGAAAAGTTATAATCTCCAACTCTGCTGAAAATAGACGAAGATGTGTTCGATGTGGAGGAATATCAGTGTGGGATGATTTGAAAACACTAATGTATACTCCCTGGACAGTAGCATTCCAGAAAAATTGCCTTTGTGGTGGCAACTGGTATAGTATTTAATTGATCAGTGGTTAATTAATTACTCATATTATAGATATGTACGTATAGATATAGATTTATTCGGGAAATGTGCTTGCTGCCTCCAGGCCTTCAGATATAACATCGAGTACAGCATTCATTTCTTGCTGAACCGCAACATCGTAAAGAATCTGATATCTTTTTGCTTTAGAAAAGCCAATGATTCGAACTCGATCATCGTCATCGATGCAAAACTTTGATAAACGGATGTCATGATGGAGTATTTTGTGACGATGAAGGTCTGAAATTGCATCTTTCATTTTGGCAATAGTTGATCCAGTGATGTCCGCAGGACACATCGGTCGCCCTACAGGTTCCATAGCAAGAACTTTCAAAAACCCAAGCACATCTCCGTAAATATATCTCCTAGGTACACTGTCTACTTTGCACCATTCGAGATATTCATACATTGATGCTTCATATGCTAAAGATTGTAGTCTCTCTTCATTGTCCTCAGAATTGTAATTACAACATTTTAATACTGCTGGATGATTGATACTATTAAATGGTCTGGTACTGCGTCGTAAATGAGTAGATGGCTGGATCATAACAACAGTGCCAAGGTTGATTCCCCATTTACAAGGTTGTTCCATATTTAACAAAGGTGGCTGATTAGGTTTCAAGAATTTGAGCCGGAATGTAATATCTCGTTGCCTCTTGACTCTCCACCATTTTGTTTTACCAGGAGTGGTGGGATCGTTTCTGTTCAAACTGTGGACGTCAGGCTCTGGTAAAGTATCCGGTTGAAATTCGAAACTAATTTGATCATGCTCGAGATAATATCCATTTTTAACGGCCAAACCCTCGTCGTCGCCAAATATACATTGTCGAGCAATAGCAGAAAATGCCTCTACAACCGTATAAGGCACAGATGTTTGAAGGAGGATAGCAGGCGAGACCTCAATATGGCCCTGTGTTGAAGTTCGCTTGATGAATCGGGTATATGAGCCAGTAGAGATATACCCATAGCGGAGATTGTTCAGCGTCATATGAGCACACAATTCTCTGACAATATTAGATGCTTCCAAGTATTCGTCCGACAGGCGATTATTAGGGTCCCGCGTTTCTATCAGACATGAAGAGAAGAAGTCATCTTTTGAAATCATAGAAAATTTAGAGTGCACGTAATGCAAACCTACTAGAATTGGACGACGGGTTTCGCCGTGGTCAGGGAATAAGGACATATTTGGTTTGCCTATCTGGTCTGTTCCAGGAGATTGAGAGAAGACTGCTTGCAAGCCATTTTCATTTAAGATGGCTTCCGAAGTCTTAGTAATTGATGCAATCGCCTCGTCAATCTGCCGTCTGCTCAACTCAATCGCGAAAAATTCTTCTTCGGCAAGGAAGCTACCGTTTGTGGAATTAAAATTATCTAATTTGGTGATATTCCTGTGAACTATATCATTAAATCCCTCCCACTTTCTTACTTGTCGAAACTGATAAGGAGCTGCCAATTTTTGACTTAAAATGTAATAACGAGAGAGATCAGTGACAGCATCTAAATTAATTGGGAAAAACGAACCTGAATGAACCGCCTGAAATGCAGAGCCAGCATCATACATAATACTACCATTATCACTCGATACACCAGACATAATAACTGACAAATTGATTCAAGTATGAGAATAAATAATGAGGTACTAGCTACCTCCAGATATGATCTATATACTACCCTATATATATATTCATCATAGGGAGAGAGAATAGTCTCGAATACCGGCCGGTCTTGGTGTGTGCATTAGGCTGATGTCCAAAACAAATTAGTCAAACGGTATTCTGAACAAGCGAGAGGTTACAGTCTGACAATACCAAATCAAGAAGTATGCAATATAGGGAAGTTTTAAAAAGGTTTGGCACATTTCCGTAATTCCAAAGCGCCAGTAACGGAACATTTCATAGTCTGCCAATCCACAGGATACATATGCTCGCCAGCAGCACTTCTAGCAAACACGACACCCAAATCATTTCTGGCAGTTGAGAGATAGTAATTGTTTCCATCGCCCAATGAGAGCTAAATAATTAGTTAATATTTGTTCGTACTGTTAATTCCAATATATGTACTTACTACTGACGCCCTAACAATATCACCCGGTTTAAAGGATTCCTGGATCTTAACTTTGTCTCTTTGAGTAGCGCGGACATCCTGAATACGAATAATACCGCCAAATCCTTCAGCGATATCGCCAGAACTAGAAGCTCCTTGGCCAGACGACAAAGGAGGCAGGCCAACGACACCATCGGCAGATGCATAAATACCAAGTCCAGATTCGGCAGATATAGTACCTTGATTCTCCACGACGAGAATCTCCACGTGAGTTTGAACAAGGGTAAGTTTAACAACCCGAGCGTAAACAATGTCACCAACTTCGGGAAGCACAGAAGTACCTACGCGAGTAGTCGAATCAGTAGTATTGCGATGGTAGTTTAGCTTATTTTCAATATTAACTCGGAAAACTAATTCGGTGGGTCTTGACTTGGATTTGTTTTTCTTTCCACTTTCCTCTTCGTCTTCGTCAACCATGATAATGTCATTATCTTTCTTCCCATCTAGCGAAACGAGCTGGACTTTACCAACTACAGTAGCTGAAAGGGCTCTAACATTGCCAAAATTCCTTTCAATGACGCCATGGCCCGGCTGATATTTTCGAACAATAGAATCCTGTTTTTCAATAATTGGGCTAATTATCTGTCCTGGAACTACATATCCAGGAATAGCCATTTTGAAATAAATATAAAGTGGTTAGTTATAGATCTTTCCAAGAGCTCACGAACTTTTCATAATAAGATTTGTAGACTAACCCCGCCAGCGCGGGAACAGAAGGACATGCACGGCTGGCTATATCAATACCACATCTTCGACCATCGCAGTACAAAATTAAATTTTCATTAATTAATTAATCAAATATAAATACATTTCTACAAGTAAATGAATGCTACATAAGGACTTTTTATTTCGCCTCGCCACTCCCAAGCTAATCAATCCACTCGGTCTTCAACAGCATACGGCGAGCGGCGACGAAGCACGGAACCATATTTCCATAGTATAATAGGCATTGGAACACCAACTGCAATGCCAATAAATGCAAGTAATGAATTACCCCATCCATATCCAAGCGCCTGATACATATATGGTGCGAACAGCGGAAAGAAGAAGCCAAAAGAGGAACGTACACAGGCAATGGCTGCCAAAGCAGAAGCAGCGTAGCGGCCATATGCATCTACGGTGTAGATCTGTAGCGCTCCGAAAGAGATCATACCAGCAGCACATAACATAGTGGCACCGATATTTGGCATTATCCAGTGTATCTTTGCTTCAGCAGACCACCCATACCAGAATAAACCTATAGGTAAGAGCGCAGAAGATATAAACATCAATGGAATCCTATACTCAGGTCTGCCAACGCCATTCTTCTTCTCCAATCGTTTGTATATTCTATCAACAAGTAACGAACTGGTTTGGCTTCCAAGGATATAGCCAAGACTAACAGATATATAATTCAAACCTGCAATTCCTGTACGCTCACCGTATACACCAGTCCACAGCCTAGGAAACGTAGTCAAGATAAGATACAATAATCCATAAATGTACGCCATGTAAATAGTCAGAAACTGGATAATTGGTTGGGTGCCTAATAATTTAAAGGGACGAACCAAATTCTTTGCCCAAATTTCTTTTCGGGTGAGAGATTCGTCATCATATTTAGAGATATGTTTAATACCAGTTTCTTTTGTCATGTTCTTTGCTCGTTCTCTAAGAATAGTCGGTGCGTATGTTTCCTGCAGAAGAGTGATTGCAACCACTAATAGCACACCATCAAAGATGGAAACTGCCCAGAAGGCCCATCTCCATGTAGTATTCGAAGCAATAAAGGCGCCGGCTAGAATTGTGTTAGTTGACCTTGTTCTCCTCTGCGTATCCTAGACACATAGATCATGCTTTGCTTGTCTTTTACTAACCTATTGGCCCCAAACTTGGAGCTAGAACCGGGCATAACGAGTAGATACTCATAGCTCTACCTCGTTCGTGGGCACTCCACATATCACCCAGAATACCTCCACCTACAGAGAGTGGAGCACTACCACCAAGACCAGTGAAAAACCGAAAGACAATGAGCTGTGCTTTGGTCTGAGCAAATCCGCATGCCAGGTTGAAGATGAGGAAAAATGCGTTGGCACACTGCACAATCCACTTTCTGCCATAGATTTCAGACATTGGTGATAGGAACAGAGGGCCTACTGCGTACCCTAAAAGATATACAGAGATGACAATTTGCACCTCGATGTCGCTTGTCATATGGAGGTCCTTTCCAATGTCAGCAGCAGCAGGGGCTACCATAGACGAAGCAGCCGGAGAGATAAAAGTGATAGAAGCCATGGTTAGCGTAACAGCCCACTTGTGCCGTTTCGACCAGTTTTTGGGATTTTTTGTATCATTTTCCGCCCAGTCGATGATGACTCTGTCATTATCGCCATGTTTATCGTCAACTTTGGACTCCTGCTCAGGTATGGTTGTTTCTTCAACTGGCAGCTGCTGCTCTTCGTCACCCAAGACCGGCTCAGCTTTTTGCTGCTCCTCATTTAGAGAAGAAGATGACCGCGACATAATAGATCAAGATTGACTGTCAAAAGAGATAGAAAACAAACATCTCATCCGATGCCTTCCATTACTTTATATATTTATTATAGATCAGCAAGATTTTGATTTCGGAATAGTTCTGCATCTTAAAGCCGTTGGGAGATTAAAGTAAAAAGATAAGACGCAGGGCATAGTAGGATGACACAGGGTCTTGGAAGAGCTAGGAAAGGGACCCTGATCTTGTTATCACAACGTACACAGGGGGAGCAGGTCTATGTTAGTTGCCATTTTCTTGTAGTTTTTAGTTTTCATAGTCAACCCGCTGACCAGGCACTTCCCAATATCGTTGGAATCTCTCTCGTTAACTCCAGTTGGGACTTCCCTATTAAGTAACATCCCAACGGAGATTACCCTTAATTTTCTGTATGTAAGTCTGTTCTAATCATTCCGAATCCGAACCTTTCGGAATGCACCGTAAACTCGCGCTATTTTCCTAGCAAATAGTTCGGAATCAGCGCATTTCTATCGGAGAACTATGTGTTTAGTTATATCTGTATAAATGGCTAATAAATAGAAAAGTATATATTATTATCGGTTGATGGCTTTGTCGAATAGAAGTTTGAACTTGGTCTTTATGACATGAAATGTCCTTCGTAGTTTGGTCCTCCAGCTAGTAGTAGCGCACGACGACATGTGTACCCCGGACTCCGATTTGGCACCTTCGGCACTGCCATCGGTTATGTCAGTACTGGTGCTTATGGTAGAATGAGCAGTTGTATAGCCGTCTGAACTTTGTACTTTATGGCATTTCGAGCAATTGCTAGTGTTACTATTGCGACTTCTAGTGCTGGTACCACTGCTACTACAACTGCTACTTCTACTACTATTTTTACTACTACAATTGCTGCTACTGCTGCTGCTGCTGCTACTGCTACTGCTGCTCCTGCTGTTCCTTCTACCGCTGTAATCCTTCTCCTCTTCTTCTTCTTCTTCTTTCTCTTCTGCTGCCATTGCCGGTGATGCTAGGATTAGCGAAACACAGTCTCGGTTCAACGACCCTGAGTCTTGCCCTTGCCCTGCATGATCGACAGGGGTAATTCTGTCTCTCGGAAAGCTTAAATCTGGATATGCATGTTGCTGACGGTCCCTGTCGACTCGTTTCCTCGCTTTAGTCACTTCGTGGCAGCTACTATGACTACTGGTACTGCTGGAATCACTGCCAATCAAATCCTCAAGCGAATACATCTGACGCAGCGGATGGTTGGTGGTACAGTAATTTCGGATTGGAGGTCGTCTCCTCCTTCGATATTGTTCAAGCAAATCTGGCTCATGATACTTATCTGCTGTAACCGATAAGCTTGGACTAGATGGGATACTTGATAACCAGGGAGACGTTGGCGAGATTGACTTGGCATGACTGGGGTGGTAGTCTATCGCATTCTTTGCTCTGTCGGTGTCGTCAGAGGACGATGATGATGAATAGCTGGGAAAGCTAGGCATAGAAATGCTAGCAAAATGTGGAGTATACGCTAATTGAGGTAGTGACTTTGCCTGTTCCAATCGAGATCCACTAGATTGAAGGTGTAATCGAAAGTTACGCAATTCGCATTTTATGGATTCTAATTTAGCACGTCTTCGAATAGGGTTCTTTGCATTATTCCTCATAAAAACTTTTTGAGCAAAAGACCCATTCATTTTCTTTCGTTTCACCTTGCGCTTTGAACGACAACTAGACATTTTCCTGTAATTGTACCCATTGTTAACAATGGGTGGTGTCGCCGCTATATGAAGGTCTGAGAGCCGAGCGATGGTGGCAGCTGCTGACCAAGTTTCTGCAGGAACTACTTCGATAGAAGGAGCAGTTTCGCTTGTCTGAATATTTACCCCTTTTTCTTTGCTGTCTTTCCGTTCCCGTGACCTTTTCTCTGCCATGAGAAAAACATTGTCATTTGAATGTTTTACTCTGAATCGAAACAACAGGGAAGATGGAGTTGTTCTTCTTTGCTCTGTATCCGCGCTATCGTCTCTATTCGGATGCAGCAGAAAATGAGAAAGAAGTCTGGTAGAACTCAGTTCAGATGACAAAGTCTTGGTATTGGCGCTAGCACTGGTGTCAATATTACTGGTTGTATCTGTACTACCGTGAAGGATTTGTTCACACCCTTTGTTCATAAAACTTCGATATAAGTTAACTATCTTAATCCGAAACACAAACATCAGCATTGGTTTACCCCGCTATTGTATAAATGTGTATCGTTATATAGCCATCCACGATAAGCATTATCCCATAACGTTTATCCCAGATTCCTCCCAGTATCCCCATAACGAATATTACCAGAAATAAAGGATATTATTCTTATTGCTATTTTAAAATATATAATGTAAAATTTTTGAAACAAAAAAAAAATGACGATGATATGATGATATTAAAAAAAATGAGTAAACATTTTTGAGTCAGTATGGATTTCCATTTCACTCTTGAAATTATTAAGCTCCTCCTTGATCTGTTGTGCCAATAATGGGGTTAAACGATTACATGTAGCAATCTCGGGACGGCGATCATAATCGGACCGGCCATAAGTGTCATATATAACAATACGAGACGAAAAAGTCACCGTATTAAGATTAGATTTAGAAGACAAGTTGGATGATGAGGATCTACTAGCCGTACTATCTAGACTTTGTCGGTAATGATATGAAGATGCAGAGACGTTTGAACCATAACTTGAATTCCTACCATGATATGATTTTCGCTGTTGGTATAAAGGATGGTACATTGTTGGTTGTTGTTGTTGTCCAGGTAAACCATGAGGCGTGGTAGATGAATTTCGATGATGCGAAAGTACGTTTTTGTTGACAGCGTTATTAATGTTAAAGTTGTTGATTTCAAATGCAGGATTGGACACAGAAACAGGTCTTTTGTGGTTTATTTTTTGTGGGGTTTGAGGGGGAGGAGTAGGTAGTTTTTTTGGTTGCTGGGATTGTTGTGGTGATAGTGGTTGACTTGAGGAGGTTGGAGACGGAATAGAGAGGCTCGAAGGAGAAAACGATCTAGTCACTTTACCAGATTTGCGGTCAAAGTCAAAGTCAAGGGCTAAGATTGGTTCCGAAGAGAAATCTAACAAATGCTCATGGTCATGCTCATTATTAGGACGGCTGGTGTTGAATGAAAAGCTGTCAATATGGAATGACGAAGAACCAACTGAAGTTTGCCCTTGAGGCTCAGATGTGTGAAGTGGTGAAGGTACAAAAGTCTCAATAGAGCCACCGTTCACATTGGTAGAAAGTTCGGGAGTGACTTGAACAGAATCAATAGAAGAAGCAGAACTTTTGAGAATACTACGAGGAGCTGGAGCATCGGTAGGCGTTGCAATAATGCTATTTGCATCCGGTTCAGCGACATGGATTTCTGTAGCATTAGGGACACCAGTATCATCAGTTTTCGCATCATCATCAACTTCTTCTCGGTTGTTTGTATTAGTACCAGGTTTGCCATTGATTGAATTCTTCCGAACAGACCGCTTGCTACGACGTCTTTCTAAACTTTTAGTACGTTCTAGAGAACTGCGAATATTGGCAACATTGAGAAGGTCCAAAGTTTTAGGAAAGACAGTGTCACCAGCGGTTAATTCGACATCATCGCTTTCTACCCCGCTTTCGGTGCTCGAAGTTAGAGACGGAATGTTTTCAGAGTCGTAACCACTATTAACAGGAGAAGGGTTTTCTTCAGTTGGAGATGCAGGAGTGACAATTATGGAATTGATATTTTCAGACGGCGAAACAGAAGATCTTTTGATTGGAGAATCAAATAGCTCTTCAAATTCCTCGTCGTCGTTTGCTTCTTCACCGGGCATTGACGGCCCATTTTGCTGAAGATTACTCAGCGACGAAGAGGCGGCCATTTTGTTTATATTTACATTAGCCTTTTCTGCTTCAACGACAGTTGTAGTGACAACAGGACTAGCCGTAAAGCCAGAAAGCGGTCGAATACCAGTGGAAAGAGAAGTAAACTGAGGAGGCGAGAATTGAGATGCAGCGGTCGAAGAAGACTGGTGCGGGTCGTTGTCGACATCGGAACCACTTTTGTTTCTTCTGAACAAAGACCTTGCCGAACTACCAAACTTTCTCAAAGTAGATGTGGTGGACGAAGTCGATCTCATTGAAAACATTGATCGTGTGTCACTATCAATTGGCTTTCTACCCGGAGCAGGCAGAGAAGTCATATTAGAGATGCTAAAAGAACGAACCGACGAAGCCGAGCTGATAGGGGCCTGGTACATTTCCCTTGCAAATGAGTGAGTGCTAGCACTGGACGAGAGCACGCTGTCACTAGAAGACTTTTTCTTGCTTGCACCAAAAAAGGCTCTCTTAAGCTTTGAACCGAACTTATTCGAAGACGAAGACGAAGTAGAAACCGATTCAAGGTCGTCAATAGGAGATGGAGACTCAGGAGGAGGTGCAGGAGGAGGCGCGCCAGTCGGAGAAGGTTGTAAACGACCAGATGACTTTGTTGCTACACGAATATCTTGAATCACAGGACCAGTTTTCGCGGAACCGGCACTAAACGAACGAGCTGCGGCGTAATAACCGTTTGACGTTGAAATAGGCGGAGGAGCAGAAGGAGAACTAACACTTGGGCCACGTAGAGCAGACGTACTTACATGCTGGGGGGTTCGAGCAGGGGCAGTAGCGGCGGCAAGTTTGGCAGCAGCAGCGAAATCGCCACTCTCTGGCTGAAGCGATCGTGACTTTTTGAGAATCGAATGAGGAGTTGTAGACGTAGTCTTGCCGAGACTCGAAGACGACGGAGTCCTCGAATGCAAAGGGGTTCTTGACTTGTCACTAGCTGACGACGACGAGTACGTAGGAGTGGCAGGCGACGAAACCGATCTCGAAGAACTGGCCAGGGAGTTTCTCCTGATATCCGACGGCAGCACGAGTTGAGTTGGCAGTTGCTGCTGCTGCTGCTGGACTGATTGCAAGGACGGATGCTCTGAAGTTCTCAATGCAGTGCTCTTCTTATGAACGTTCAACGAGTTTGCGTGTGAATACGACAATTTACTCTGACGTTGTTTCTGAACAGAAGCTAGGAACATCCCTGTTAGTGGCAGCTCGTCTCGTCGCCTCCGGCGGCTGGGCTCCGCCCAGACCCGTTGCTCGCTTCGCTCGTTGCTGGGACCGTATATCCATGTAACAAGCGGATACGGTCCCAGCAACGAGCGAAGCGAGCAACGGGTCTGGGCGGAGCCCAGCCGCCGGAGGCACACCAGGGGAAAAACGTACCTTCGACGGGCAACAACAGCGGACTCAAGGGCGGCGATGGTTGTGGACTTGGAGGTGCACTAACGGGCGGTGGAAGTGTTTCGGTGGGAAGAACGAGGGATTTGCGGCGGTGGTAGCGGTCGGGCTTGACGGTGGTGATTGATGCAGTGTTGGAAGTAGGCGTGGCGGTGCGGACGTGACGCAGGGGTAGACCTGGGTCGGCGGCGCCGTTGGCGTCCAACGAGGGCGAGAAATCTGCTGATGACGAAACGGGCGTGGTGGTAGTGGCTGACGAGAGGCTGTATAGCGATGCCGACGACGGCATGAGTTTGTTGGTTGACGACGATGAAACAGATACCGACGATGACGACGAAGACGACGACATAGCTGCCTTGCTTAGTGACGGACTCGATGCCGATGCGGGATGGCCCATGTATCCATATAGGGATTTAGGCCGGCCCGAGCTGATGCTGTTGGTGTTGTTGGTGCTACCAGGGTATGCTAGCCGAGAGACGTATCCGCTTGACATGACCCTTGGAATCTGTTGATGCTGTTGTTGTTGCTGCTGCTGCTGGGCTGCGGCAGACAATGGTCGGTACGAGCCCACCTGATGCTGGTGCGACGGCGACTTGGCCAGCGGCCCATAGCTATGAATCGAGTTCTGGGTCTGGTACGGCACTTTCTGCAGCGAGACCGTGCTCGCAACCGAATTGGCTCCCACTGAAGACATGGAAGACGCAGACACCGTGGTGTTGGCTGATGACGACGACGACGACGTGGCTGTGCTACTGTTACTGGCCGCGCTAGCTGTACTTCCTCCAAGTGAATGTTTGGGCATATTTCCTGGCCAGTCCGTTAGTATCGTGCTGCCCTTGGTCTGCCTCCGGCGGCTGGGCTCCGCCCAGACCTGGTCGCTCCGCTTCGCGGAGGGCTGCGACCAACACCTCGTGCTCCTCTGGTCTGCCTCCGGCGGCTGGGCTCCGCCCAGACCTGGTTGCTCCGCTTCGCGGAGGGCTGCGACCAACACCTCGTGCTCCTCTGGTCTGCCTCCGGCGGCTGGTCTCCGCCCAGACCTGGTAGCTCCGCTTCGCGGAGGGCTGGGGCCACCTCGTGCTCCTCTGGTCTGCCTCCGGCGGCTGGGCTCCGCCCAGACCTGGTCGCTCCGCTTCGCGGAGGGCTGCGACCAACACCTCGTGCTCTCCTGGTCTGCCTCCGGCGGCTGGGCTCCGCCCAGACCTGGTAGCTCCGCTTCGCGGAGGGCTGGGATCGTACTTACAACCTCTATTGACCATTTAAACCATTCATAAAAGAACGCTGATGTGCTGGTGTGCTGGGTACTGGGTGCTGGGTGCTGGGTGCTCGGTGCTGGCGTGCTGGCGTGCTGGTGTACTGGCGTGGACTTAATAATGGCTGAGGTAGTCGCGAACAAACGAACGACTGGGTAATGCGGTTAAACGAATGTTCAATGAAGTGCAACGAAAGGAAAGGAAATGAAAAATGAAAAATGCAATCTGCTGTCCAGTCCTATTGTTATGTCTCGTGTCTTTTTATTTTTTTTTTCACTCTCCGAATCCAACTCAAAAGAAAGACCTTAGAAAACAAAAATAAAAAACAAAAAAAAGTCTCTTCTTCTCCACCTACAACTACAAAAGAATTCAAAACGAATGTGAAAAGTGTGACAAGAAGAAGAAGAAGAAGAAGAAGAAGTGCGAGTGGTGAAAGAAATTACTGTGAGCGAGCGTGAGCGTGTGCACTCTGGGCTGGTAGTAGCAGTACGTGGAGGTGCTGGGAGCGGCAGTGGGAGTGGGAGTGGGAGTGGCAGCGGGAGTGGGAGTGGCAGTGGGAGTTTGGTGCCCAGCGGTAGCGGTAGCGGTAGCGGTAGGCTGAAGGTGAGTAGGGCAGGAGGTAGGGCAGGAGGTAGGCAGGACAGGAGGTAGGGAGGACAGGCTGTAAGGGCAGGAGGCTGTAAGGGCAGGAGGCTGTAAGGACAGGAGGCTGTAAGGACAGGTAGGGAGGACAGTAGGGCAGGTAGAAAGGGCTGTAGGGCAGCCAGGCAGGGACAGAGGGCTGTTGGTACGTAGTAGCAGGGGTGGAACGAGTGCTGGCTGGCGGTGCTGGGCTGGGTGCACTGCGCATTGCGCTCTGCGCCTGCTGTTCTGTCTGTTGGCTGTTGGCTGTTGGCTGTCTACTGCGCTGTCTATTGCACTGTCTGCTGCGCTGTCTTCTGGCTGTCTTTTGGCTGTCTGCCTGCTGACTGACTCTGTCTCTGCACTGTCTCTGCACTGTCTCTGCTCTGCTCTGCTCTGCTCTGCTCTGCTCTGCTCTGCTCTGCTCTGCTCTGCTCTGCTCTTAGCACTAGCAGTAGTCGTAATAATAGAAAAATAGGGAGAGTGTAAATAGAGCAGCACTGCACTGCGCGGAGTAGTACAATTAATTATAGATCTGTAGCGCAGA
This sequence comes from Sugiyamaella pinicola, assembly GCA_030565085.1. Lineage (NCBI taxonomy): Eukaryota > Fungi > Ascomycota > Dipodascomycetes > Dipodascales > Trichomonascaceae > Sugiyamaella > Sugiyamaella pinicola. The sequence continues at coordinate 2,260 of JAJMAW010000023.1, read as the reverse complement.
GTGCGACGTACCGGTCAAGGGAGAAAACTGTACTTGAGCACTGTGCGAGCACTGTGCGAGCACTGCGCGAGCACCGTGTAAAGGCCAAGCCAGAATTGAGCCCAGAGAGCGTACAAGCAAGATTTGACAGTGAAAAACATTTAAAGTCCTCGCGTAAATCCCGTGCATTAAAACGTACGTTTAGTCCCGCGTTAGTAGTTGTGCGTTAGTAGTGCGAGTGTGAGCGCATGTGCGCGACCGTGCGTGAGGGGGTAAATTAAGTCTGATGGCCCGATCGAAAGTCGTACTCGCTCTACTGCTGGCGCTATCGCTGCCGCTACCGGCGCTGGTGGCACTGGCTGGCCTGTCTCAGACGCTCAGCTAGGAAACTACTGGCCACGGTAGGTCGGCCCGGCAGTTTCTGGGGCACCGCTGCCTCCGGCTCCCTGGTCTGCCTCCGGCGGCTGGGCTCTGCCCAGACCCGTAGCTCCGCTTCGCGGAGGGCTGGGACCACATGGTCGGGGTCGGGCTCTTCGTTCTGGCTGAACGTCCGTTTGATGGCTGGCATCGGGTCGGTGATGCCAGCGCTGATGCTGATGCTGGTGCTGATGCTGGTGCTGGTGCTGGTGCTGGTGCTGGGCTGGAGCGCCAGAGCCGGTACCGGAGCTGGTGCTGCGGCTGCGAGCTCCAGCGGTGCTCCTAGGACCGAGCAGCTCGCGAAGCGAGCACAACGGGTCCGGGCAGCGCCCGGCCGCCGGAGGCAGACCAGGCGACCCCCTGAATCCCCTGGCACACGATTTAGCGCACACTTTGCACGCGCGGATGTGCACGCGCAGTCTAAGACATACAGCCAAAACGACAGGTACAAAGGCGGTAGTGCCAGTTATTAATAGCATCGATGAACGGCTGCCCCTGGTCTGCCTCCGGCGGCCGGGCGCTGCCCGGACCCGTTGTGCTCGCTGCGCGAGCGGCTTGGTACGATGAGCTCCACGCAACGAGCGAAGCGAGCTACGGGTCCGGGCAGCGCCCGGCCGCCGGAGGCAGACCAGGGTCAGCGACGGTCCCAGCCCCGAGCGAAGCGAGCTACGGGTCTGGGCAGAGCCCAGCCGCCGGAGGCAGACCAGCGGTCGCGCAGCGCTGCTCTGCGCGGCCTGGGTGATCGGTTACGGCTGGCTGTCAGTCAGTCAGTCAGTCCACTTTGCTCGAGCAACCAGAGACAGCCGTCGTCGTCGTCACCAGCACTGATTGATCGAGAGCGTCACCAGCAATGACATCAGTCAACAACACTCTTTGGCACTAGCTAACAGTGCGACCAGCCAGACAGACTGCTAACGCAATTAGCACTGATTGACCACCGGCTGTCAGCTGCTCCACTCTGTCGCAGTCGCAGTCGCAGTCGCAGTCGCAGTAAATAGCAGTGACAATAAACCTTGGCGAGCGCACAGTCACGGGCACACTCTGTCTCAGGCCTACGCTTGTGATGGTGCTGCTGATGCTGCTCATGCTGATGCTGCTAGCTCTGGTACGGCTGGTACGGCTGGTACGGCTGGTACGGCTGGCGCTGCTGTTTACTGGGCCTCAGTCTCTCTCAGTCTCAGCCAGCCCTTCCAGTCAGTCCCAGCCCTCCGCGAAGCGGAGCAACCAGGTCTGGGCGGAGCCCAGCCGCCGGAGGCAGACCAGGCACACCGGCGATTGCTACGTCACCGACAGCGTCAGGAACGGCGGGTCCACGAGCAGCAGCGCCGGTCACGCCGTACGTAATAGTGAGAGCGAATGTTGTCATGTCTACCCGATTCCTCTTCGTGAGCCAGCCATTTACGCTGCGGCGGACGGGCGCTTTGTCCGTCGTGCGGTCGCTTGTCTGCCTCCGGCGGCTGGGCGCTGCCCAGACCCGTTGTGCTCGCTTCGCGAGCTACGCGCGTGTCCCTGGCAAGGCAGGTCGGCAGACAGGCCCATACGGTCCCTGCTAACTCGAGCGAAGCTCGAGCTACGGGTCCGGGCAGAGCCCGGCCGCCGGAGGCGCCTGTGGCAGGCAGAGACTGACGTAGGTGGTTGGTTCAATTGCGATCGCGGTGATCAGATCACTGTTTGTTGTTTAGATGTTGGCGATATCGAACCTAACCCACCTCTCAACGTCCAACTTGCATGGTACCTGCATATCGATGGGCAGGCGTGCGGCTGGCATTGATCCGACGGCGAGTTTTTCCGGGGTGGCCCTGGTCTGCCTCCGGCGGCTGGGCTCCGCCCAGACCTGGTTGCTCCGCTTCGCGGAGGCTATACG
>JAJMAW010000022.1:100939-139336 GCA_030565085.1 Sugiyamaella pinicola | reverse complement strand
TATCCAGCTAAATTTAAATCTTATTTGAACCCCATTACTGCAATATACGAGATAGTATTCTTGTCCAAGTATTGCAAGAAGTATATGGTCATAATAATGGACAAATGCGTATGTCAAATTTTCGTAATAAGCGCTTGTTAAAGTCCCCATCGCTTCTTGAAGTTCCCCAATATTGTTGGACCGAAAGGTAGCTCCAATATATTTCTTAGCCTCATCAGCGTCGGAGTAATCGACGACTTCTTCAATGCCTACCACGTAACTTTCTTTGGATTCAGTCATGGATGGGAATAAAATTATCTAGACGGCAATAATTGATATGCATACAGATGAAGGCATTTCAATATATCTATATAACTATATATTTATAGTAAGAGGAAAAGTGTTTCGGACACCATCTCCGAGATATCTGTCTTATCTGGCCCAGATTACAGGAGGTACGCAAACTCGACGCGATAGCAGCCAACCAACTTCATTTATTCCTACTCCACAGACTTCCGTGTCTGGGGCGATGGGGAAGAGACGTACTCAGCAACAGTGCACTTACACTGTACAAAGAAACAGCATGCCCACTCTGTCGGCAGGGACTAGACACTATGTCTCACACCTATCTGGAATGCAAAGTAGTAATCAATTCTCTTAATTGATTACAAATAATACAGAGTACTATGGAAGTGATCCAATGGGCGATCTGGATCACATGGATCAAGAACGAGGGAAACATTGCACGGGCTGCAAAACTCATCAAGGCTATCGGAATCCTCAGTTATGCATATCGTTATAATACGGAGTACATCAATTGCGACGTCGAAGAACCAATCATGATATCGTTCATAAGCAACCAAATGATACTTGACAAACCGACCAATTCTAAATACAAATACTTCCGTCAGAAGTATCTACGCTATCATCGGTGGAGGAGTCCTGTCTGACATGCAGAACGAGAGGACTAAGTAGTGAGCAATAAGCTCCAAGAGATTGTTATGTAATAATATGTAATAATTGATTTCGAAGATAAAAAAAAAAGTCTTATCTATGGTAAAATACTCAGCTGTCTATGTCCCTACTGAAATGTCAGGAGTGTTTCCAAGGACACACGGCTGAATCACATCTCCGCGTGAATCCGGAGTACTTTATCCATGTGGCTTGCGAGACCATTGTCATGTGACGAGGTTATCGTTAAGATAGTATTGCCAAGCGAATCACAGACGGTAACTTACTTTAGAGAAGAATGTTTTAAAGAGCTATCAGAGAGTGAGATCGGGCAATGCTTATCTCTATAATCGCGAGAAGTGGAGTCGAGAATTTGTGAATAAAGTTATAGTATAAATAACAGATGTAAATATTACTAGAGAGAGAATTCTGAAATAGTAGAAAGACTAAGTCTTAATATAATGGAGAGAAAAGAATAATACTAAGACAAGGAGAAACGCCAGTTGATGCCTTGTCCAAAGCCCGAGATGATGAGTCATACTAATTCTGTGGATCGTATGATTATTATTTAGTTTAGGACCACAGTTGAAGTTTATGAACCAAAGTAAGGTTATGCTTCTGTGGGACCGTGAGAGGCTGGTGAGGCTGGTGAGGCTGAGTTATCCTGTGCCTTCTCACCTTCTCGCTGATTCGTTAGCAAAATAGCCGCTGGCTTTAGCCGCGCTAGTTTCTCTATATTATACTCTTATCTTCTCTTATCTTATTCTTATACAATTAACTTACAATATATCTATTTTATCTAACGTCTACGACAATTGATATCGAAAATACTCAACAAGTATTAAACCCTTAAGTAGTCACTACGAGCTGTCTTTATTAAGATACGAGCTTTGGGTACACGTTAATTATCCGGACTAAAAGACACAATCCAGAGTCCTGACATGAAATCATCTGCCGCAAACAGAACGGCTGCATCGCAAAATATGTGTCCTCGCTGATAGCCTGATTCGTCTGGTTTCAGCCGTGCATTATTACATTTCTATATCATACGATATCTTTCTTCTATTCTTATTTTTATAACAATGAACTTACAATATATCTATTTTATCTACTAGTCTATGACAATTGATACCGACAATACACTGCAAGTATTATACCCTTAAGTCGTCAGACAAGGTTTCTGTCTATGAGCCTAGCTTAGGGTACACGTTAATTATCCGGACTTAAAAGACACAAACATATGCAGCCGTACGAAGTAGCAATTTTCAAAATGTCGCACGTACTTCACGAACTCGTAAATATAGACATTAGGACGAACAACCAGAACATTATTAAACAAAAAAAAGCAAATGCCAAGGAGAATTCCTAAAAGTATTAAGCGCATCGCTAGGGCGAAGCCCCCTACTCCTTTTATTCCTACTGTCAAAATAGGTAAACCACCCGCATCTACAACAACCAGTAGTAAAACTACAGCAAAGCTTCCTTCATACTCTGAAAGGATCTTCAATAAGCTTCAGGAGAGCATTGGAGGCGAAGGTCCTCATTTCCCAGTTGGAGGACGCGAAATCTTCTTTCCCCATGCCAAAGTAGTACTTCTTCGTCCAAGCGCTAAACATACTCCTTACCAAGCCAAGTTTATTGTCCCTCGTTATTTTAACAAATTAGATTTGAGAGACTACCTCTATCATATTTATGGTCTTAAAGCGCTTAATGTAACTACTCAGCTATTGTGGGCTCGTTGGACAAGAGACGCTCCAGGTAAACCCCGGTACCGGACTCCTCAAGTAAAGAAAATGACTATTGAAATGGCTGATCCTTTTATCTGGCCAGCGCCCACCACTACCGAAGAGATTGAACGTCATTATAATGTCAATTTTATCGAGGAATTACATAAGTATGGACAAGATGCAAATAGATTTGGATCAGATAAATTGAAACCGCCAAGGGCCTTTGGAGGTATTGCAGGGCCCTATGTTCCTCCAGCAGCTCCATTTTTACCAAAGCAAATCGCTAGGCAAATGATTAATAAGAGAAAAGCTGCCGAACTTCAAGCGTCTCGTGAAAAAGATGCTGAGCTCGTCAAAAGGTTCCTGCGTTTGTAGGCGGTGTTCTATGTAAATGGTTTCTGTAAATATGTAAATGAAAATGAAATAAATATGTATATATACATGCGTAACGTGTAAGAGAATCACTGTTATCCATAGCCTCTAAACGGTCTACGTTTAGGCTGAGTTGTGGGCGGCTTTGCTGCGGAATCAGAAGCTACATTGGTAGTATTCTGAACGCCTCCACGGCCACGAATCCTTGTTTCTGTGGCTGAACGAGTCAACTTTGGATGAGCTGGCGATGCTGATGCTGATGCTGACGGTTCATTGGGGACATTAACCGAATTGGAAGCAGAATTGCACTCAGTCTCGTCTTCTGCTGTAACCATTTCATAGCCTAGTAATGATCGTTTGGGCAGTACTGGCTGGTCAATACGGGATTTGTGGCCCTCTTCACTGAGTAGAACCTCTCTGAACCGAACACTGAGATCTTCATACTTCTCTGAAAGTTCGTTATAAGCGGTGTTGAGCTGATTATATCTTGTTTCAGATGCCGCTTTGAACGACTTTATAAATTCAGAAACATTGCTACTCTCAGAATAAGAAGATCCATTGTTTTCATTCACACTACTCTCATATTCCGTAACTAGGGTTTCTAACTCTTCGATTCTGTGATTATAAACAGAAGCCAACTGCTCCTTTTCTGCTTCGACCCCTTTATATGCTATTCTGAGTTCTTCATACTTTGTCTGCATTGCTTCAGATTCTGGCTCAGACTCATTCAGGACAGTGGTTTGATATTCTAAAGTCTTAACTTTTTGTTTCATTTCATCCAAAACCTTTTGTTGTGCTTCGAAAAGCACTGTTCTTTCTTGACCATCCGCTAATTGTAATTCCAACTTCGATATTGTTGTCTCTTGGGCAACAATGGAATCCAGGAGTGCCTTTTTCTCTCGACGGAACTGATCCAATTCACATTTGACTCCATCTAATTCTTGTTTAAGAGTATTAATCTGCGACCGAAAATCTTTGTTACGCTGGACAAGTGAAGCTTCATATGCTTGGCGCTCACTTTTATAGGTTCTTAGACTCTTCTGATATTTAGTTGCCTCTAGTTCAGGTTTTTCAAGAGCTGCTTTAAGATTTTTGTTTTGCTCTACAAGTTTATCGATTTGGGCGTTTGCTAAGATGGATTCTTTTAGCTTTTCCCGTAATTGACTAAATCGATGTTGGGTCTGATGTTCAACAAAAGACACAAATTCAAGTTCATTTTGGATTAACAACAGCTCTCGCTGATAGAATGCAATAGTTAAGTTGAACTGCTTTTCTAAGTGTTTATAATCTGTCCACATTGGTGTTGTAACTGGCGAGGAAGTTAACGTCGTTGCAATATTTGGACTACTTGTCGTTGCAGAATCAGTTGTAGAAACGGCGGTAGCAGAAGTAGCTACTTGGCTAGCTTGACTTAATAATAATGGACTATGAATCGCGGAAGGCACACCATTACTATTACTATTATTGTTATTATTATTATTATTATTATTATTCACTGGTAAGAACGCTGGTGAGGAAAGAGTACCAGAACGTCCTCTTCGCAATGTGCTCGTCAAGTTATTGGTAGCGGCCAGCGGATTGGTAGGAGAAACGATGTCATCGAGGTTGAGTTCTTCGGGAATTGCCACAACCGACTCCCGCTTTTCCAGCGCTGGAAGGAATTCCCGCTTACTGTACAGTCTTTCATGGTCACTCAGTAAAGCCTCTACACTTGAAAGTCCAGGAGAAAGAAAGCTAGATCTACTTGCGGTTGGCGAAGTGATAGCATCATCTGGACCAATTGGGTCTAAAGTCGAACTGTGACGAGAGAGAATTGAAGTCGTATTTGACGATGACAATCTTTTAGTAAATTCTTGTACTTCATGTGGTGCCACTGCGTCATCCTCCCGTTCCCGACTCGACTGCTCACCCTCAGGATCAATTAAATTGTTGACTTCATCAAACGGTAGTCTAAATTGTGGTTTAGAAGTCAGGGAAGAGGAAGAGGAGGGCACAGTGATGGCCTGCTGGGATAGCCGTTTAGGGAACTTCTGTCGTGGAATATACAGACTTAAACATTGTGAAGCAATGTCATATGCAGAACCCATGAACTGCCATCGGTTAGTATCAGTAAGCTCCTGTTCCATTGATATGGTTAAAAGACTAGGATTCAGAGCATGTAATTCCAAACATGGTTTGGATAGTTGTTGAATAGAATGCTTGTCCCAGAAATCATCAAAGGGACGAGCGTATTTCGTATCTGCCAGATATTCATTCGGCTGCCTGAGAAATGATATTAAATTTGCTGGGAATAATCCATACAAAAATGTGAAAAGAGGTGTTATTATCGGTCCTCGCGGATCTTGGATGTCGGTCAAATTATTCAGGACCTGCCAACCAATAGTGCTAGTACTTTTGTGATTCTTTTCTTCATTCGCCGCTGTCTCGCCACTTCCTTCTTCGCTGCTTCCCTCATCTTCCTCATCATCGCCCAATTCCAATTGCCAACTACAAAGCCTTCCGTAAATAGCAAATAATTGAGGAAGCTGATCTACCAAGATATCACAGATATGAGGTAAAATCATGGCAGTAACAGTAGCACAAATTGATAAACCAAATGAAGACTTGTCATGTACCAAACTTTGATACAAGTTATCCAACAATGGTGTAAAGCGAATCTGAAATAAATACGGTGGCTGTTGACTAACATAAGAAGAGAGTAGAGCAAGAAGTTGAATTCTTGATCTACTTTCAACGAATTTTTCACTAACAATGGTTAAAAATTCCTTTGGTGCTTTCATACCATATTGAATAAGGATATTCCTAGCGTTTGACTTTGAAAACCTTCTTCTTTCTTCTGATTTCATGCTCTCTTCGCCTTTCAACATATTGTCAACATTATTTTTAAGCGAGTAATCCCCATCATCTCCTTTCAAATAAAGTGCCAATATCATTCTGGCAACTTTCTTTGCGTTTGATAGATAGATTTGTTGAAGTTTATTTTTCGATTCATCATCGCCATAAGACCCAGATCCAATATTACTATTAGTTCCTGATAATAATAATGCCAATATAAATTGCCTTGATACCTTTACAAGCGCGTTTCTATGACCAGCAGAATCAATAGCAGGCCCTGAATAACGACCAAACCACTCTTCAATGCTTTCAGCGTTTAATAAACAGGGGACAAATTCTACCAAACATTTGACAAACAGCAATTCGGCATCCGGATTATGATCTGTCAAGACGTAGGATCGATGAAGACGGACGAGTTCATCATGCAATCGGGTGGATTCAGTAGGGTCTGGAGCATGCTTTTCAATATAGAGCAAAATATTCTCCGCAGTATCAGGGTCTATTGAATAGGAATCGACATTTCCGACCGTTTCGTATTTGTTATTCTTTTCCTTGGTAGAGAGGAGTAGTTCAATTGATTTTGACACAGATTTAAGAGAACTAGAAGTCTGTTAGTTAGGGAACGTTGGAGTCATCAGCTCTTAAAAAGTAAATACCCTGCTGACATTGTTTATATATGTCTATAAATATTCGGACAACTTCAATTCGTAACCAGTGATAGACGTGTCCAAAGTACGTGAAGATTATGTTTCGTCTGTCAAAGATATACCAAGATATGTCGAAGGTATGAAATGAGTTCAGCCGAATGCGACACTTTTCTTTGTTGTATATATTTATTCTTATATCAGTATACACTATTAAGATGTTTGCAGAAAGTGGCTTTTATATGTATTGTTACCAGGCTATTTCCATGCAGGATTTGCCTAGCAGTGTGCATCAGGGTGCTTGACACACTCGTAAGGTATTGCATAGAGAAGTGCAATTACTAGGACCGCTGTGCAACACAGCAGTGGGAGAGGAAGGGGAGCGGCTCGGCCCTCTCTGCTACATCACGTGCTAAGGAAGTCACGTTATCTATGCTTTCAAAAACGCCGATCTTTTTTTTTTACCCTAGTATCTCATAGGCGCGCGCAGGGGGGTCCGACGTAAAAGAAAGGTCCACTCCGTTCCGCTACGCTCCACTGCGCTCCCCTTCCAATTATACCGGGGTGAGAGCAGAGAGAAAACATCTTAATAGTGTATACTGATATAAGAATAAATATATATATATTTAAAAAAAAAAAAAAGAAAACGTATAAAAGCCACGTTTTGCAAATATCTTGATAGTGTATACTGATATAAGAATAAATATATGAAAATCAGTGGGTGGGTGTAAAAAACCCGTCTCAGAGTCGCTTCATGATGCAGTCGAACGGTATGTCCTTATGGACCGTCCTCGTCTATCTCTGATAACTGCCAGAGAAAGACCCATGCCAAACATGCTATTTTCAAATTTAGATTTGATTAAACAAGTCGATTCAGTCTCATATTCTACTCAATCAATTACAGAGTATTATAAGTTCATCTGTCACGAGTCCACAACAGTTCTAGGCTACATACTTCCCGAAGTAGCTGATAAACTAACTTATCCGGAAACTTTTACAATTACCGGCCCGACAGCTAATAAACGAGGGACTGTGGCCATTAGGAGCTCACTTGACACTCCTGAAAAGCGTACCCAAGCTATTGCAAAAGTATTACAAGATCTCAAGGAGAAGGGGACCTTCAATGCTTTAAAAGGGTGGAGAAATGAGCTTTATACTGTGTATAATCCAACACATGTTCCGTACTTTCTTATTGAGCGAGCAGGATCAGGACTGTTTGGAATTGTAACTTATGGCGTCCATATAGTTGGTTATCAGACAGCTACAGATTCTAGCCCTCTGAAAGTGTGGGTACCTCGAAGATCATATTCCAAACCAACCTATCCTGGTATGCTTGATAATACTGTTGCTGGCGGAATCGGCTACCCATGTGGCATTTTTGAAACTGCTATTAAGGAAAGCTATGAAGAAGCTGGTTTGGAAGAAGAATACGTCAAATCACACATGAAAGCTGCGGGGGTCGTCACTTATTTTCACCAAGTAAACAGTCATTATCTTGATTCCGCCACCAGTCCCAGACTCGAATCGACATACCAACCGGAAGTTGAATTCATCTATGATATTGTCATGGACCATGCTGTCAAACCACACCCAGTAGATGGAGAAGTGGCCGAATTTTACCTTATGGACGTTGAGAGTTTAAAGAAAGAACTAGCCAATGGCTCTTTCAAGTACAATTGTTCTCTCGTAATGATCGACTTCTTTATTAGACATGGTATTCTCACCCCGGAAAACGAACCAGACTTAGTAGAAATCACTAGGCGTTGCCACCGACACCTTGATTTCCCTTTGAGATAGGTAAACTCACCATGCATCCAGCTGCGCACAGACACATTGTAATTTAATTAAGATATAGATAAGGAGATAAAGCGTAGACGTCTTGTGTACAGTGAAGTGCATATTATCCCAGTTACAGGGCCGACGAGCTTATAAAACTCCATTATTAGCACGGCATCAAGGGAGAGGAGCGATATCAGTATCGTCGACCTACTCGGGTACCGATATCGGACCTTATGGTTCCAGCCAAAATACAAATATTACGCCAGCAGAGATTAACAGACATGCAATCCAATTGGATTAATTGTTACTACTAAGTAATTGTTCAATTTATTAATATTGTGAACATCACGTGACGGCACAGCCTAGCACTGAATGTAAGATGTGCACTTTCCAGAGTTTCCACAGTACTATCTCAATCTCCTCAGAGCTAGCTCGTTCTGTATACTTCGGTTTACCATTCTTTATCAAAAAAATGTCCAACGAACCTGCTGATTATACTCATGGACACCATGAATCTGTACTTCGCTCTCACACTTGGAGAACAGTAGGCAATTCCCTGAAGTTCTTAGTACCTTACCTCAAGCCGGACTCATATGTCTTGGATGTTGGTTGTGGACCAGGCACTATCACGGTTGACATGGCCCAGAATTACATTCCGCAAGGTAAAGTCATTGGCTTGGAGTATGCTGCTGGAGTGCTAGAACAAGCCAGAGCATATGCCGGCGAGCATCAAGTATCGAATATCGAGTTCGAAACGGGTGATGTGCATGATTTGAAGTACGCCGATAATACATTCGATATTGTGTTTGCTCACCAGGTTTTTCAACACATTGCAGACCCAGTTAAAGCATTGAAAGAGACAATCAGAGTAGTTAAACCCGGTGGAATTGTGGCTGTCCGTGATTCGGATTATGCTGGCTTCTTTTGGTATCCCGAGACGGATGCTTTGAAGAAATGGCATGATACCTATTTGAAAGTAGCTAAGGCAAACGGAGGAGAGCCCAACGCCGGGCGATATCTCCATGCGTGGGCACACAATGCCGGTGTTGACACTTCACAGTTGGTGCTCTCTTCCAGCACGTGGTTTTATTGGACCCCTGAGGAACGGGAATGGTGGAGTAAACTGTGGGCTGATCGGACACTGAAATCCAATTTCTCAGCTAGTGTGCTGAAACATAAGCTCGGAACACAAGAGGATCTAGAAGAGATTTCTCAAGGATGGCTTGATTGGGGCAAGAATAAGGATGCTATCATAAATCTCACCCACGGGGAATTGCTCTATCAAAAACCGATATTAAAGTAAGACCTAGCCAAGCAAATAAGAAATTTACTATTTCCGATATATACACTATAATATATTTGACTATCCTATTAGCTTTCTAAATTGTCAATTATTTTGCAAAATGGAGCTCAATACTCATCCATTGTCTTGCACGAACTTCGTCAGGGTTGAGAGCAGGCCAACCGTAAGTTAATGGGGCAAAGTAGACGAAGCAAATGATAATACCAGCAACTGAGATGAGAGAGGAGATTTTGAGGGTCCAGTTGGTTCTCTTACTGCTGTACTGGGCTGCTTGAAGAGCGTCATCGTCGAATTCGCCAAAGATAAAATCGTAAATACCTCCCGTGAGAAGAGCAGCTGCAAGGTGAGCAGGAAGGTAGTGGTGCAGAAATTTTTGTCTACCCATGAGGAAAAAAGGGAAATAATGAGTTGCCCAGGCGATAAAGAAGAATCCCAACGAATTGTAGATTTTGCTACGACTCGTATCGTTGATGGGATAAAAGGCACGTCTTCTAGTTAGATGATCAGCGACAACAATACCAGCGTATACGGCAATCATAGCAGCCTCAATCCACCAGCCAATAAAATTACCAATAAAATAGATCTGAGTTCTAGCAGTATCCTTAGTCCAGAACGAGACACCCCGGACAAGGAATGGCCATGTGATAGGCTCAGAAGCATACGGATGAGACGAGGTAAGGGCATTATTCTGGGCAAACATGGTCACTTGTAATTCAAGGTATTTCTTGAAAAAATTCATTTTCTTTGGTTCTTTTGGTTCATAATTCAATCGCTCCGGATCGGTCAAGTTGATAATTTCGTCCACCACCCAAGCGGCAGTTCGTTCATTGACATTTTTAACGCCATTAACTTCGAAGTGACCAGAAGCCCATTCGGCGGGAAGTTGTTTATCGTCATGAGTCCACATAGCCACTCTAGTAGGGACATGAATAAGACGGAAAAACGAGCCCTTTGTTTTCAATACATCCCTCTCCGAGGTCAATGATTTAAGTTCAAATAAAGTATCGTTATACCGAGCTCCGTTGGCTTCCTCAATGCCGGCAGTGGTGAACTCTTCATTAGTGGGATAATAAGGAGAAGCAACATCGTGGGTTAGAAGATAGGTATCAGTAGATACATGTCTAAGACGAATACGAGATTCAGTATGAACGGGTTTACCAGTGCGGCCGTCCTCGGGCAAATCTACAGGAGGCACAATCTGCCAGACCTCTTCAAAAGTAGCAGGACTAGTACTTCTGGTAGATACTAACTGCCCTTGAGAAGAGATACGGCCATCATCATATCGAAGAGGGTAGTGAGTAGGACCAGAAGACAGAAATAGATCAGTATCTCTGTGAGCAATTGTAATCTCGTCGTAATAATTGACTTGTTTTGCGACTTTGGCAAGAAGATTATCGCCCAGTGTTTCCTGGAATTTAGCACTCATAAACCCATCACCAGGCCCCGATTTTGTTAAAAGAGCAAAATGAACCCAAAACCAAAACAGGAAAATCACTAGAGGAACAACTATCAACGAAAATAAACGAGCAAAGAAATGATGACCAAGCTGTTTCAAAGTGAGTCCCCTACGATAGTCCAACAAGTTCCACAAGTCAATTAAAACAGCACAACCGATAGTGGTAAAGGTAAAGGCGCCCACATACTTTGTACTAATCACAAAAGATAACGATACGCCAGTAGCTAATAGCCAAGTCCACCACTTACGGGAAAAGGGTCGTTCCCGTTGTTTAGAAAACCTGACATAGCTATAAAGACTAACGGCCATGGAAAATATTAATGTAGCATCTAATAAGATTAATCGTGTTTCAGCAATATGCGCATTATCAAACAAGATTAGCGACGAGCCAATAATACAAGCCCAGACAGAATATCCACTTTCTTGTAAAGTTTCAAATACAACTGGGACAGTCAGAGCACCAATAGTAGCAGATAGAGATCTATAGGCGACATAGGGAACATGATTAGAAATATAGTCATCGCCAATATTATCAAATTTAAATGAACCATCATAGCCAACTAAAAAACCAACAAGCGCAATGAGCATTTTTGCAAACGGAGGATGTAAATCAAAAAAATACGTGCCCTCTAAATAATAGCTAGCAAATTTACCGAAATGGACTTCATCGAATACAACTTCCTTTGGATAATTGAGCAGAAAGAAACGGGTCAAAAATGCAAAAATAGTAACAACAATTTTTGCTAACCGGTACCTATTATCAGTGTTATTTGAAGGGGTCGAATATTTGGAGGCATTCGATCTCTTCGATTTCTTTTTCTCATTTAATTCTGGCGTTTTCAAGCCAGAAGAGGTAACAGCACCAACTTTTCTCTGGCGAAGTTCGGAACCGGCCATGACGAAGGTGAAGGTAGCAATAAGAAATACAAATCCTACTGCTAATATCAACTGAGTCTTTTCAAATTACAATTCCGAGAATCCAAGAGAAAATATATATATAGACACACGCAATATTCAGCAGTGCCTACAATTCGTGAAGATTGAATTAAATAATGTTAACACGTACAGGTTTATGTTGAGTTCAATACAGCAGCACACCCCTAAATGAAAAAAAAATGTTTCGGTGTAGCCAGCCAGCTGCCAGCCGCCTTATTGACAATCAAAAGAGCTTACGCGTCCCATGCATGATCAGAAGAGTCCCTACATATACGATCGCTTTCTGACAACCTGGCCGTAACCAACTTCCCAAACCCCACATTAGAGATATAAGACACACCGGCGGCGGCGGCGGCAGCGGCTGGACTCCTTCCAGACCCGTTGCTCGCTTCGCTCGCGCTTGGATCGTGAAACAAAATAATAAATAGGCTGGGAGGAGAACAAGCTTAATTGACACGCTGGCATAGAATGGCTATTACCTGCCCGGGACCTGCCTCCGGCGGTTGGGGCTACGCGAGCTGCTAGGACGGTGTGGAAATAAATACTCTACAAAGCGGAATCCAACCGCCAGAGGCAGAGCGCATGGGGCGTCAGCATGGCAGCCTCGGTTTGAGTAGAGTAGAGAATTAACTTTGACTGATCTGGGAAATAAGATATTTGTATCGATTGATTCGAAGGGGGTCGATCTCAATCAGTCGGTACAGATAGGTGACAACTGCCGACTTGGTCAACAAGTCGAGCGGCTCATTCTTGATTTCTTTGGCATATTGATTGAGATAAACCAGCTGATGACAACACCACTTACTGTCGGGCTCGATTTCGTATAACTGTTGAATGGAGTTGATTTCTTGCGTGATGATGTCCACTCGTTCGGATCGACTGAGATCCGGTACGATGCTAGAGGTGGACACGAGCCAGCGATGATAGATCCACGACGACTGATCGTCAGGGTCCGTATATATAGCTTGAGTGATGTATTCTAGTTCGGTTTTCAGAAACTCTCTCCGCTTCAATGGTGACCAATTCGACATGTAAAGAGGCGTTAGTTGGGCTCGATTATGCCATGCAGAGAAATTGGAGAAGTTGGCATTGATCTTCGTGGTCGTATATCTGAACTCCTCATCAACAAGCGACTTCCCAGTCTGCTTTTCAATATTGGCAATAACATAGCGGCGATAATGCCAGCCATGGAAATTCCTAGCATCCAATTCCAACATCTTGCATATCAGACCGAGTTCTCGCTGCCAATCTGGCGACGGGCTGTTCTCCAAACACCATCGGCGATGATTCCAAATCCAATAGACCTTTGGGAACTCTCTTAATTTTGATTCAATGAACCTCAGGTCGTCAGTCAATAATCGTTGGATTGCTTCTTGTGGTTCATTGACAAACAGGCCTTTGAGGAATATTTCTCTCCGATAATTCCAGATCGAGTATGATTCTGGGTTTAACGACAATATTTGTGTGGTAAGCTTGAACGCTTCAAGATTGTACTTCCCAGTCTTTCTCGATTCTGAGCATTGCTCCGTCAGACCTACGTATTCTTTGATCTGTGCTGCTTCAATACGCTTCTTCTTGGCCAATTGCTCAGCGGAGGTCTTTACTTTCTTTACACTATGCTATAGTAAAAAGGTTAGATTGGAGGACGATATGGCAGATTGCAGTTATCACACTTGCACTTACCATTTTGAAGGCAGGGATGAAGCTGTAGATAATTGATGGCAGTAGTACAACTTTTGTCTATCGTCTTACAGTGCAATTAAACCCGTACCCTGCTTTTTTCAGGGTCCTGCTTGTTGATATAATTTGCTTTATCCTCAATCCTGCCAGGGATAGTATTATATCGGGGGAAATAGCCTGGTAACAATACATATAAAAGCCACTTTTTGCAAACATATTAATAGTGTAACAATAGATATATATAAGATAACCGAATAAACCGTATTATATTGACCTCAGAAAGTAATCTCTTAAACAAAACCTCAGCTGATCCTAAGATGGAAAATGCGGCTGTACCTTCTAATTCCCAGCATCGGTATTCAACATTAACCTTGAAACGGGTAACCTGGTTCCAACACTGCTCACAATAAAAAAAAGGCGGTTGAATTGGACACGGTTTGGTTTTAGAGGAAGCATTAAAAGTGATGGAAGCGCAGTAACATGAGACATGGACGTGAAACACTGACGTGAAACACTGACGTGAAACACGGACGCATATACATACTTATTGAAAATTTTATGTTCAACAAGAGTTATCGGATGCTGTTTGTTGTAGCTTTTGACAAATAACTGGTAGCTGGTGAATTGAATTAGACAAGCCATCCATACATCTGCTACTATTACTTGGCGAACGCGTTTTGCGGAGCGTGCCTCTTTTCTTCGGTTTAACTATTAATTGGTAACTTATACTTGGCGTCATCACATACGCGCTTGGCCTGTTATTCGGTCCTATCGTCGATTCTATCGGCAAAGACTCGACTTTATTCAGTCTGTCTGTAACAGGAGTGCGTCTGGCGACCGTTGAATCTCGCATAGATCATTGACGACCTGAAAACGCGCGGTTGAGAAAGTAAACAACCGAATGAAGTAATTATACCACAACCCTTTCTAGGTAGATAGGGGGCCGATCAAGGGGTTCTTCTGTTGGCAATCCTACGCCAGTCGGTGGAACAATTCAATTTGAATACCTATTCCACTCTTTTATGTTTTACCAGCGGTAACTCTCTGTTTGATCCAGGCGAATAACATGCTGCGCATTTTTGGCCTGTTCAATAGGAAATGGGTTCGTGAATATGACGATACTCGGTTTGATTTAATAGTAAGTGGTGAAGCAAGGCCGGCGTAGAGACTGTATTTATCGGGATTCCAGGATTTCATAACTCTCAGTGAAGAAGAGTTCCCAACATAAACTAACATCAATATTTCAGGACCTGGATCAGTTTGTGTCGACCTCTTTTCGATACCTCTCGGGGTATCTGGCCATGTATGTTGGTATTTTACTGGCGTTTGCGGCGTTTGCTTCCGATATTTATACCGCCATTGTACTGCTGGCGTTTGACCGATGGTCTTCTACCATTGAACCGTATGTGCCATTCCGCATTTCTAGATGGCTCTTTGGAGGGTGTATTATTTTATCTGTCTTGTTATTTATCCATGACTACATTGTTGCTTTTACGACCATGAGAACGAAAAACATCAGTCTGAATTACACTGACCCTATTGCAAGAAACATTTACAGCATTCGGGGGTATAAGTATTTCTGTTTGTTTGCCAAGCTTACGAAATCCCGGAGTACGACTGATTATGTCGCTCTATTTGTCTACTTTTCGTTCAAAGGATGGATTCGCCTCGTATTTGCAGACTCACCTCGCCAGGTGTTGAACGCTTTGACTCTGTATTCAGTATTACAGATTTCTGGCGATTTTGTTAGTACCGTCAAGAAATTGGCCCAGAATTCCTTAACTGAGGCAGTGGTCCTTGGGTTCATGGCTTTCAGTTTACTTGTTTGGGTATTCAATATTATTCAGTTCGGAGTCGCTCTGATATGTGCTGTTCCTTTATACGTTCATATCGGCGACAATGCTTCAGGATTAGAGGAATATTGTTGTGTCAAGGTAAATCATCGAGTTGCTCATCTGGTGGAAAGGTATCACCGCAAGGGCATGATAGAGCTGGCAGCTGCTAACAAGAAGCTCGACAAGCAACCTTCTTTACCAAGAGTAGATACATCCACACTAGATGATGATTATAAGGAAAAAGCAAAATCATATTATTCGGTAGATCAACTATCGTCCCTTCGACCACATAAAGCTGACTCTATAGCGAGGAATAATAACAACGGAAATGGAGTAGAATACCGTAAAGAAAACTTCAGCGCACCTCGACTGGTCCCGCAGACGTCTACAACGTCACTCAATTCAATAGCGAGCGCTCGTTCCGGTACGCCGGATTATGGATATGAGTATGATAATGATTCTGCTCCTCTGCTGGATCAGAGGAATATAAAGCCACGAACTAAGAATACCTTTAATGCTGGCCACGTGTATGGGACATCACGCAATGGGCAATATCCACCTGCTGGACAAGGTACAATCCTCAATCCCATTGATAACCTATCGAATCCTAGACTTAATCCAACGTACAATCCTAAACGCAATCCTCGTCCACCTATAAAGCAGGAGCCCCCTTATCAAAATACTAACATTGCTATTTATCAAGCTTCGCAAAGCTCTCCATATCAAAAAATTTTTACAATAAGAACTAATAATAGCAACAACTCGGTACGATCAGATACTTATCGAAATATACCATTCCCAGACCCTAAATACAATTCTCCACAAACACCATATCCAGTTGAGGACAGTTCTGAACCACAGAACAATGGAATAATAGCCCGCTATCCAGTTCTTACCACAAGTTCTGACCCTGGTCCAAATCAAACTCCCAGCCAATACCTGTATAGCGCCCACTCACGGTCAAATCCTTTCACTGCGCTAATCCCCTGTCCAGAATTTCAACCTGTTCCCAGCTCGCATAATACTATCGCACATTCTGGGCCTTATGTCGCATTTGAACGAAGCGTTAAAATCCCATTAGCTAGCGTGAATGACCCCAGCCCTTCTGATAAACAAAACTCATCAGCACTAAATCCTTCTACAATAGAAAGCAAACTTTCTCCGACTGAGATCACGTCCAGGGAACCAAAACTTCCCTTTGACACTGGTTTGTCTGAGCCCCTAGCTATTACCGAGTCACGCAAGAGCAAACTTTCAACAACTGAATTGACATTCAGAGAGCCGAGACTCCCGTTTTTTGAGCTTAAAAAAAAATCGAGTGAAATGAAGTCCACGGAACTTGACGCCGATTCCTTCGATGAGGATAAAGAGGATCCTGTCGTCTGTTCAGCAAAAGCATCGCCACCTCCTGCTTGCAGACGCAAAGGTGGTGAGCCCGCCTTTTCTCCTGTTGGAATCGATATTCAGTCTCCAGTAGATCGTGAAGCCGCGATCTCTGCATTCAAACGCGAGCCAACTCTCCCTTCTTTTGAAGCGGACATTCACTCTCCATCATCGTCACATGCTTCATTGGACCGTGAGTCTACTGTATTCAAACGTGACCCTACTCTTCCTACTGTTGAAGTTGACTCTTCACCATTGACCCGTGAGCCTACCTTGCCTGTATTTAGTGTCGAGGATCTATCTATTCATACCCCTCAACTATCTGACGAATCTATTTTATTGGATCTCGTAAATGAACCTACAAAAAGAACTGTCACACCAGCATGGAGAAGTCATCAATCTCGAGACCGGCAACTGCGATCGGTCCCTTGCAGCTCAACCAGCAACAATCATACGCATCATTCACAATTGTCATCAACTGTTATTCAACATCCGGGCAGGCCTGGACAGCTTTTCTAAATTTTGACGATACGATATTTATTGAACAAAATATGACATGTTATATCCGTTCTTTGCTGGCAACGTGCATCCCTAATTCTGTCTCCGGCGACTGGGCACAGCCCAGTCCGCTAGTCGAGCTGGGCTCGATTACTATGGGGGCCGCTACACATCTGGTATCTCTCATCTTGCGAAGCGAGTGCAACAGGTTCGAGCTGCTCCACAACCAGATCTCGGTGGAGCCTAGCCATCTGGACCACCACACCCGAGCTCAGGGGCAAATCGCAGTCAGTACACGTGACGAATCACGCGGTATATCTCTGCCTGGGTAAGGGTGGATTTGGTCCCTCGGTCTCTGCAACTTCCCCGGATAATGCGCAACCTCCTCCATTATCACTTCAACCGAATACTGTTATTTAGGTGAAGACCTAGAAGCAACCCAAAGATAGAGGAAATCAAGCAGAGAGGTGAAGAATCAAGGTTAGCATAACAGACAGTACGAATCATAGGCATAGGCGGATTGGTTCGGTCGTCTTTCCAATTTCTATTTGATTTATAGTGCTTCTGCTTGCTCATCTGATATCTATTCGAAATGGCAGCCAGTTCAACTTTACGCAGATCAAATCGATCGCGGATGCTATCAATATACGCTGAGTTAGCTGTGAGCCTAGTCAAGAATCCGAAATTCGCTGTACAATTACTCAAATCACAGTATCGTTATGCATCTCCTAGTCTTAAAGTCGTCATAGTTATTTTCGCGCTTGTGGCTACCAGCTCCATTTCTTATGGACTCTCTGAGCTTCAGAAGAAACACAGACGAGATGCAAAGGAAAGAAGAGAGCTTCATCGACAGTCATCTTCTGTTCTTCTAAGTGACGGCTGGTCTCGGGAGATTTATGTTCCGACAGCCAATAAACCGGCCAAGATAGTTGACAATGGAGAGATTGGCACTGAAGCCACAGCTAGAGTTATTATCAAGCCAACTAAAAAAGTCACGTTTGAAGCCCATAGAAGGCTGTTTTTGCAATCAAATAATAACAGTAGCCAGGGCAAGACTGGAAATGGAAGCTCAAATTTAGAGAAGAAGGCAGGTGTAAACGGTTTATTTTTGAAAGAGTTTTCTGCCATTTGGTCGATTATTGTACCTAGATTACAGTCCAAGACATCTGCTCTATTACTTATACATGCGTTATTTCTCGCTGCTAGAACTTATTTATCACTTCTAGTAGCAAAATTGGATGGTCAGATTGTACGTGACTTGATTGCTGCCAATGGTAAAGAGTTCCTTCGTGGTTTAAGCTATTGGTTCCTATTAGCAGTTCCTGCTTCTTATACGAACGCAATGATTAAGTTTCTTCAGGCTAAGATCTCAATCGCATTCAGAACAAAGCTGATTCGATATATTCATGATATTTACCTTTCCAAGGAACTTGGTTACTACAAAGTGACTAACATAGATGGGGGTATTGAAGGAGCAGATCAGTTTATTACATCTGATGTTACAAGGTTCTGTGATTCTGCAGCATCACTCTATTCCAACCTTGGTAAACCTTTTGCTGATTTCATTATCTTTAGTTATCAATTACAGAGAAATCTTGGGCCTCTTGCACTGATCGGAATATTCTCTAATTATGCACTGACTGCTTGGCTGCTCAAAAGCGTAGCTCCTCCTTTCGGTAGACTCGCCGCTGCTGAAGCAAGGCTGGAAGGTGATTATCGTAATGCACATACCAAATTAATCACCAATGCTGAAGAAATTGCGTTTTACGATGGCACGGGATTTGAAAGAACCATACTTGATAAAACCTATAAACGGGTTATTGTGCACATTTCAAAAATTCTTAAAATCAAGGTATCTTACAATATGTTTGAAGATTTTATTTTGAAATATTCCTGGTCGGCGCTTGGTTATATGTTTGCTTCACTGCCAGTATTCCTTCCTGCTTGGAGTGGAACGGACGGAATCTCAGAATTGGCCATAACTGTACCGTCTATTTCACTAGCTAAGCGTGACTTTAGAGAACGTGATCGTATGAAGCAATTCATTACCAATAAACGTCTTATGTTATCGCTGGCAGATGCGGGTGGACGCATGATGTATTCAATTAAAGACCTTGCTGAGCTGGCTGGTTATACTTCGCGTGTCTATCAGTTATTATCCACGTTGCATCGCGTTCATGCCAATTCCTATGGCCAAGAACTGGGACCGAACCAAACACCAGAACCTTTTACTCTGGCCGATGCCCACGGCACAGTCCAGCAAGGGTTTGAAGGCGTTCGTTTTGAACACACTCCAATTGTGATCCCTGGGCTTGCTCGTTCTGGGCAGTCTGGCGAGCTCATTGTAAGAGACTTAAACATTCACATCAGCCAAGGTGACCATATCCTCATCTCCGGTGCCAATGGCGTTGGTAAAACGTCTATTGCAAGAGTATTAGCCGGCTTGTGGCCTGTCTACCGTGGACTTGTTTCCAAACCACTTCCTAGAGATATTACATTTCTACCTCAACGTCCCTATTTGAGTAATGGCACACTGCGCGATCAAATTATCTATCCGGATTCTCATGCAGACATGTTAGAAGCAGGCGGAAATGATGCTGAACTGATGAGAATCCTCAAATTGGTTCGTCTGGACTACATACCCTGCAGAGAAGGAGGATGGGAAACCCGTAAACAATGGAAAGACGTTTTTTCTGGTGGGGAGAAACAGCGTGTTATGTTTGCCCGTATTCTTTATAAGAGCCCGAAATTTGCCGTCATTGACGAAGGTACCAGTGCGGTCAGTGCCGATGTAGAGGGTCTTCTGTATGAAACCTGCAGGAAACAAGGTATCACTCTTGTGACCATCAGCCACCGCCCTTCTCTTCTCAAATACCATACCGCCCAGTTGAGAATTGGCCTTGGACCCAATGGCGATGAATGGGCTCTCGAGAAGACTGGTACCGCTGAAGCACGCCTAACTGTCGACAAAGAAATCGAAGAACTCAGATCCAAACTCGCGCAGGTCGATACCTGGAAAGCTCGTCGCCAACAAATTGTTGATGAACTAAATGGCAAAACTGCGCCGCCTTCCTTTATTCCATAAGATAGATAGAGATTTATTTCCCGTTAGTGGCTTCTTGGTGGGTGGGGCGTCCGGTGACTGGACTCTGTACAGACCCGTGGTTCGCTTCGCTCATTGCTTGGAACGTGTGCCGCCAACAAAGTAGGCGAGCCGCGAGTTGGCCTAAGGCTTAACGGCGAACAGACAATCCGAGCAACGAGCGAACTTAACAACAGGTCTGGGAAGAGTAGAGACTAGCCACCGGCATAAGACCTGGGGTAGTCTGGCAAGGCGGTGGGCTTCACATTATTCTATAAAATATGCCATATATATACTTAAGCCAAATGAGCAACAGCAGTCTCTCCGCGAACAGCAACGCTACCGGCACGAGCAGCTATTTGCAGTTTTAATTCGCGGGTGATGTTGAGAACAACTTCAACTTTGCTGCCAGCAGGAATGCCTTGCAAACCGAGCTCGGCAATCTTAGTATCCGGTTTCATAATCTTGGTGCGAAGCTCCTCATCTTCTTCTTCGTCACTCCAATCAGACTCGTCATCTTCTTCACCTTTATTTTCGTCCTTCTCGATCTTTGTGACAACAATCTCGGAAATACCCTCATAAATACCAACCAAAACAGCAGTGGCATCTCCAGCAGCAGCGATTGTCACACTTTTTCTAATGGGCAAAGCAGTCTCTGGCGCAATTATCTCTACATATTCATTGTCACCGACCTTAATACCAATAGACTTGGTTATATGGGGCGCGACAGTAACAACAGCCTGTAAAGATTCATGAATCTCATCATCGTCATATCCGGCAACAAGCGATGCTTGAATAGCAGCACCACGGGCAATAAGTTCATCGGTTTGAATGGCCCTACTATCAAGACTGGGGGCGACAACTTTGGTAACTTTCTCGTCGAAAAGAGAAGCAATGGAACTGGCAACCTTGGGGACACCGGATGAACCTCCAACAAGGAGAACCTCGTCGACATCTAATACATCCAAATTGGCCTTCTTAACCAGCTCTTCGGTAAATTGAATAATCTTGTTGAAAACTGGTCTAGCAGCCACCTCAAATCTAAGACGGTTAATAGATATGCTGTAATCATAACCTTGAGCAACAGATTCGACGGCGAAGTTGGCAGAAGAAGTGTTACTAAGAGTCTTTTTGACGCTTTCACTCTCAGCAAGCAGTTTAGCAACGGCACGCGCCTCTTCCTTGGGATCCACGTTGTGTTGTTTTTCAAAATCCTTAGCGAAATAATCGACAAGCGCTTCATCAAGATTCTTACCACCCAACTCATAGTTATGAAGAGTAGTCAGAATCGTGAAAATGCCACCTCTAGAAGCAATGATAGCACCATCCGAACGAGTTCCACCGATATCGATAACAGCATATTTCTTATCAGCAGCATCGCCATTAGCAGAGACGTGTGCTAATAGAGCAGCAGTAGGTTCGTTGATGACTTGAATAATCTTCAAGTTGGCACCTTTGGCAGCAGCGACAATAGCTTCACGACGTTCTTCATTATAATCAGTAGGGACGGCAATAACAGCACCATCAATAGGCTTGCCGATGAAATCGGAAGCAGATTCTCTTAACCGGTCTAAATGTCTAACGGCAATATCATGAGCAGAGACCAACTTAGCAGCGTTGACCTCACCTGTTTCTTCATTGTCATCTTCAGTCTTGATAGAGAAGCTGGCAGCTCCGTTAAATTCTACTGGATGAGCAGAAGCATGGCTATTCGTAGGATCCACGTTATTGAAAGAAACGCCCAAGAAATCTCTGAAATAGGCTACAGTATTTTGGGCATTTCTAATAAGTTGAGCTTTGGCCTGAACACCGTGATACTCATCTGATCCAACATAAGAAATGACGGAAGGAATAGCACGGTCGCCATCTTGGTTGGCGATTAGCTCGACCTTGCCATCTTTCTCGACAGCAATGGATGAAGTGGTATTACCAAAGGCAAGTCCAATTACAGTAGGCCTTGACATTTTCTTTTTATTTTTGCGTGTAAAGCTGAATAGAAAGGTGAGATTTCTAACTTTTCAAATTTCCATAAAATATGTTTATTCTTTTCGCTCTAACTGCTGCTGCAGGGAAAAAAAACTTTGGATTAATATGTTTAGCCGTGTGCGCACATATGCGAAAGAATAATTGTATATACGGCTGAACGAGTGTGGTAAAGTATAAATATTACAGTATTCCTCCATTCTACTTCGTTATCCATTTCATGGCTTGATAATGTCGCCTTCTCCAATTAATTTCTCGTACCCTGCTAATTATAGAAAAGAGCCCGGAGTTATTGAAATTGTTGGCGGAGCGAAGTTATTTATATGGAGACCGAGCAATGCTGCGAGCCCAAAACCCCAGATCAAGATCCAGCTTGAAACTGTCACTCAGCTGCAGGCTACTCCTCCAACTTCTACGAAACTACAATTGAAGATTGTATGTTCTGTGGTTGGTGGATCTGTGGTATCTCTACCCCCTGGAGCTACAGCTACTACGACTACAGCAGCGCCCAGTGCCACCGATACTTCAACCCAAAGCTACCAGTTCGCCTTCAACGACCGCACTGTGATGGAAAATACTAAAACAGCGTTACAAAAGTTAGTTCAAGCTATTCGTGCTGCGAACAGCGAGGCTGGATCTCCAGGGCTAAATGGTGGTGGTTTTTCATCTTCTAATAAGAATGGTACTGCTGCCGCCACAGCTAGCAGTAGTACTGGCTCCAATCGCTCCGAAATCAAACAGGCGATTGTTGATTTAGATTCCAAAAAGCTGCTCTTAAATCTAAATCTCCAACAAGCACTCCTTCGAGAAAATAAAGATTTGATGAGAACTTTCCAAGAAACGGTGATCAATGGTGGATTGGCGAATGACAAATTCTGGAATACTCGTATCCATCATCTACGAGCATACGCATTGACATCTTCCCAGAAAAGAGGAGCATACAATGTTCTGGGAACAATTCGGCCTACTACAGGTAGTGATAATCAAATTAACGTTTCTCTTACAAGAGAGAAGATTCATGATATCTTTGAGCAGTATCCAATTGTTCGTCAGGCATATAGTGATAATGTGCCAGGGAAGATGACTGAGGGATCTTTCTGGGAAAGATTCTTCTTATCAAGACTATTTCGAAGATTAAGGGGTGAAAAGGTACCGGCAACGCACATAATAGATTCCATTTTAGATACGAGGTATTTGACTCTTTACGAAGATGAGCAGGAAGGATATAATAATCGCATCTTGGGAGGCGAAAAGAAACGAAAGCTAAGTGACCAGACAGTAGCTAATAGTTCTAAAGATATCACTAATCTACCGACTGGCGGTGAGAATGATGATGGCAACGATGATGTCACTGATGATATTTATCATAAAATTGTTCCTCAATATCTTGATGTAGGAGGCAATGAAGAAAATGACCCTCAAAAGCTCGGCAATCTGCCGGACATCACAATGCAGCCTGGAAAGTCAGATGCAAATTCGATATCTCTTATTCGATCAATGAATAGTCTTAGTCAACGGATGCTTTATGGTAACGCTACCCCGCGTATTATTAGTGGAAATCAAGCAGCAGAGGCTAAAGAGCTGACTACTTTAAGTGATCAGCTTAGGTTTGATGATCTTGAAGGTAACTCTGTATATGATTCTAACGTCGAGTTACATTTAATCAATGAAGGTAATACTAATAATGCCAATGGTGTTTCTAAACAGCATAATATTACAGACCAGTGGCACATTCAAGAAATCAGGGAAGAGTACCTCAGATGTCTTACCCGTGGAGGGGCATTAAATCTCAATCACGTAGGGAATAATGCAGAAGATGTAGGGTCTGCGGTTAATCAAGTATCATCAATAATCCAATTCAGATCGAAAGAGTCTGACCAAGTATCTAAAATATGGACTGAAAATGAGCAGGATAAGAAGTTATTAGATCAGGTTCAACTATGTCACGCCACTTCAATTGAGTTCTTACGGCATTTCTGGCTGAATTTTCAATCGGGAGATCCTGGACAGGCGTCTACAATTGCTAAACTAGTAGTTAGTCTGAGTAAAAGTTTAGAGCGTATAGTGGCCGTTTCGAAAGCAGCCCCTACATTGGAAGCACAAGCACACGCTCGAAATTCGTTATCCCCATTGCAAGTTTCCATTAAAACGGCCTTGATCGAGTATGAGAAGGCCCTTGAGAGTAGTGAAAAGCAGCCATAACTCCAGCAACGAGAAGACGCGCATGGAGTTCGTGATACTGAAAGGGAGGGGCAAAGCGGAATATAAGCATTACTTATATATTTATATTTATATTTAACAACAATATTACTAATATTGTTATGAAATTCCATTGGCGACTTTAAATTGATCCCATGCTTTGTTGAGGGTAATAAAGACACCTTCAGCAATCATTTTTTGTTCGGTAGTTGCACTGGCAGACACTTTATCGGGATGGGTTTTGGCAACTGCTTTCATATAGATGATTTTAACTTTCTTAGGGACAACAAGGTCGGCAAGTGATACTCGTTTCCATCCGCTTTCAGCCCAAAGAATATTATCAAGAGAACCCAGCAATGCACGAAGGTTGTCTTCTTTGCCGTGACGCCAGCTTTCAATTCTACTGTTGACAGTGTCGTGCAGCGCGTAGCGTTCAGAATCAACCTTCTCAGCCTCTGCATGAGCATTTTTGACTTTTTGAAGAGCAGCTTTACCAGCGACCGATTGGGGACCATCATCATCGGCCGGAGTCGAGGCTCTGATTGGCATCATAGAAACCCCTGCTTTAGATTTTTGCTTGGGAGAAAGTGCCTCTTGACATCGTCGTTTACCATCCATTGATTGTTTGGACGAATAACCATTGGTGATCAATAAAGCCCACGAGCTGAGAGCATCTTGGAATTTTTCGAGATGCTCATATGCTTCAGCTTTCCTGGCAACCGCTTTTGACCAGATTTCTTTTAGAGACTTATTTGGTTCCACTTCTTCACCTGCCCCAAATCCAGGTCCAATAATTAGTAGCGATCGTTCTGCATCGGCTAGAGCCGATTTAGCATCACCACACTTCAGGTAACACGTAGACCGATTTGTAAGGATTATTGTTTGAAGTAAATGCTTGGATGGAATAGATTCCAATGCTTGAGAATAGTAGGTTATAGCCTGAGTGAAGTCGCCGCGTTTAAATGCTTCTGTTCCTTGCTCCCTAGCAGAACTAGCCATTGCAAGGGAAGTGGATGATATTGAAATAGGCTCTCGATGCGGGACTAATGGTTTCGGAGTTTCCTGTCGAGAAGAAGCGGCAGATGATGGTGGATTGGGAGTAGATGCCCTGGAGGTTGCAACAGATGATGGCCGGTTTGGAGTTATCAGTCTAGGAGTAGGTGTTCTTCTTCTAGCAGACGAAATATACATTGAATCATCTCCTTTGAGCTCATTTTGCCTGTCTCGTAATAGTTGTGCTCTACTAAGGGTTGGGTGAGGTGAAGCGGTGGAGGCTCGCTGTTGCGGTGGATGCGGCGGCCGCACAGCCGCTTTTTTATCATGATCATAGCGTTGCGATTGTAGCTGTTGATTAGGGGCATGCTGGGGCCGTGACAGATTCCTACGTCTATTCTGAGACCCATCAGATTCCAACATTAAAGCTTCATCTGTTGTTTGGATGGACGGTGGTGCAGGGTCATCATTTCTAAAATCACTATCTCTGAAGCTACTACTGTCATGACTGCTACGACCCTTATGATGACGATGACGACGACGATTATCATGATCAGCTGGCCCAATATTGGTATCACTATTACTGTCAAAATCACTATGCGTTACCTCTAGCTCCTCTCCACTTGCGTATTTTTGTGCATCTTTTAACCAAGCAGGTTTTCCATCACTACTAGACGGTTGAGAGTTATATCGGTCAATTGCTTTTACAATATTTTTTCTACTCATATTCCAGAGACTTCCTGCTTTAGACATGAATTGAGTAGAGAGATCAGTAGCCAGTTTGCCAAGGTCTTCTATGGGAGCTTCTTTCTGTCGACGTCTCGAAGTTGTTAGCCCTGATGAAGTGGGAGCCTGGCTAGTAGTTCTATGATGGGCTTCAAACATCAGAATATCTACAGCCTGTCTAACATCAAGTCCAGTATCAGTCTGAGCTAGAGCATAGGTAGCTTGATCGTCCGAAAATCCCATATCCATCAATTCAGCAATTGCATGGTCACTAGGACCAATTGTAGGAGGGACAGCTACTCGCTGTGACCGGATAGATGAGGGTGTTGAACTAGCACGATTCGAGGGCGGTTCACTATCGCTATGACCGCCATCACTACCACCACGGCGGTTCCTTGAGAAGATTCTACTATCAGCAGAGTAATTGTCATTATAATCGCTATTATATTCAGTATCCTCATCAACACCATCCAAATGTATGCGGCCCTCACGTTCCGATTTATCCTCCTGCTTTTTCTCCTTTTCATTTTTGTTTGCTATCGTTTTTGGTTGATTAAATACTGCAAAGAGATCATCGATATTATCCTTCTCTGAGGCTTGTTTGTTATTACCAGTCGTATCGGACATCCCCTTTATCGGACTGCTGCTATCAGGTCCATCTAAAAGAGAATCAGATATCGATTCAGATGTAGTACTACCATTTTGTCCCATTCGTTCTGAACTTCCAATTCCCCCAGATAATAAATCAAGACCTGACCAAGTGTTTGCTCCTGACTCAGTACCATTGCCATTGCTGTAAGTACTACTTCTAATACTACCACCATAACCGTTTTTATCTTTCATCATATTATGCCTTTCATGTAAAGACAAAGATTCTAATTTCTTTGCCTTATTGGACCCAATGCCTATGGGGGCCAAGCTGGCAAACGAGTCGAAGCCAGATGTACAGCCAGGAACCGGAGTTCCTGGCTTACTGCTGTTCCTAGAAGACGGGCTGGAATCTGATACCGCCAAATTATTTGAAGCAGACCATTTTAAATTCGCAAAACTATCCATTAGAGAAGTAAAGGATAAGAAAGACGGGTTTTATGGAGGAGACAGGGATATGTAAGATTGATCTGTTTGTTGACGTTGTGTGAAGTACAGAGCCCGTTTGTTAAGACGCGCAACTCCTAGTAGCCGCGGGCGCGTGATTGGATTATAACAGAACCTTACAATTTAATATAGGTAATATTGGCAAGTATCAGTATATAAAGTTGAGAGACAAACAAAGCGTTATATAATTGCTTCATATATTCTATTTACGGCACGGTCAGGCCAGTACTCTGAGATGGGTAGTACCCTGTTCAATGCATCACGTGATCAACTGATTTTGTGTATATTAATAGCCAAAGGAGCACAATAATTCCAGTTATCAAACAACTTTAATGGGGTACTATTCATATAGGCTGCTTGGAACACTAATCTTCTATCATCATCAGTATACACTTTATGTCTCTTTTGTCTTGTCTCCGCCCCAACTGCACAGTAGCATTATTCTCTGTTACCCTCCTTAAACAGTAACTACTGTTAAAGGACGATCTCGTGAAGTAAATACCATTTGCGGTATATTTGCATTCCCATCGATTTTGGGACCTACTAGTTTAATATGTCTGTTGTAAGTATCAGAGTACAGTATATTTATACCAAAACGCCGGGTGGTCGCTAACAATACTTGGTAGCTCACACCTGTCAATCCAAAACCTTTTTTACAAGACCTTACTGGTTCTCCAGTGATTGTGAGGTTGAAATGGGCTGAAGCAGAATACCATGGAAAATTGCTATCAGTTGATTCTTATATGAATCTACAATTAGACAATGCTATAGAGTACATTGGTGGAGAGAGCAAAGGGCTATTAGGTGAAGTTCTTATTAGGTGAGTAACTTTCAGGAGCCCTTCAATAAAAAACGGCACACTAACCACCTACTAGATGCAATAATGTTTTATGGGTAACTGGAGATAATTCAAAGGATGAAGATGCAGAAATGAAGTCATGAGCAATTGCAGTTGTACTTCTCATATATTTGGTGTAATGCACACTTTCGGTATATATTTTCGTCAGAAATAGTGTCTGTCCATAATGAAATTAAATGAACTTGCCTTTGCTTTCCTCAGTAGATTAACATCGTACTTCAAAATTATGGGAATTTTTTAACAGTACACTTTCTGGAGTTGGGAAGAATTATTTGTCACTTAAAATTCAATAAATGTAGAGTAATACGTATTTTTGCAAAACTCACATACCAAGCTGCTGTGATATATTTTTTCATGAGTAATCCGTTGAAACGAAGAAGCCAGTTTAATTGGAGTCTCAGGCTTCATAAAAAACCATCTCTACTCCGAAATGTTACTCGTGAAGAATTAAAAGGAGGGGTGGATGAATCAACCGGTAGGAAAGCAAGCCCATCTCCAAACATTAACTTGGCCTCTTCTACACCAGCGCACAGGGGATTTATCCAAAGTACCTCTGATTACTATCAACCAACGACTAAGTCTATATCTGGAGAGCCGTTACCAAAACGCAATTTTCGGAATCCGTATCGAAAATTTAAGAAGAATTTAATCTCTAGAAGAAGTGAACCGACTCATTTGAAACCAGATCAATCAGATAATATTATTGCAGCATTAACACCTATGGCGCATCATAGAAGTGATAGTATCGGTCGAAGATTCGAAAATACGATGTCAGGCATTCCAGAAGAAGAAATAGACGACCACGGCCAACCGGTAGTTTGTAATAATAGTGTCCATAAACCAGCTCAATTTGAACATATCAGGTATAGCGCTGCCGACCTAAGCCATCGGTCAGGAAATCCTCCTCGAATTGAAGAATTTGCTTCTTTTACGTCAGGTATCGTTCAAGGGAACAGAGATGGTCGGAGAAGAGTTCGTCAACCATTCTATCCATCGGTAAATCAGCAACCTCATGAATCCGACTTTTCACCGCAACTACAACAACGATCGGAGGTAGCAGAAGTGCCCCAAATACAGCAGACACTAAAAATCAAACCACAAGAAAAATCCATTGAAGACATGTTCAAAAAATTATCTATTAGAAAACCAGCTGGTCCCTTGCATCAATGGACTCAGATGCAACACAATACCAATGGTGTTAGCGAATTCGCTCCTAATCCGAAGTACACCCAACCTACTATGAGTCAATTTGAAAAATACTTCACTGAAATGTCTTCCAAGCATGGCCAGGAGAATAGTAATGACACTCAGGATCAAACCTCTGCCCGTAGAGTGGTGACAATGGCTTCTAGTTGTCGAGTTACAGATATAGATATTGAAACAGTGCCCGAGATGGCACAAAATATGGTACCAGTCATAGGAAATAATATTCCCATTGATCCATATTCATCTCTCAAATTACAGGACGAAATGGAAAAATTTTGCAGGAATGCTGCTGGTAGATTGAAACAAGATGGAACAGTCATGACATCAAATACCAGGGAGCTAAAGAAATATTTTGAGCTACTTCAAATCAAGCTGACACATGTCCTCCAATACATTAATAGGAATGATGAACTTGGTTCCACGGAATTTAATTTTGCATTCAGAGATTTTATTGGTCACTTAAATGCAGTTATTGAATCTGTAAGCAAATATGGATGGATCATCGGCTTTTTAGCTCCATTTTTAATGAAAGGGAACTGTCCTTCGCAAGCAAGCAGATTGGCTTTCCGTGAAACGTGTTTAATTATTTGCAAGATTTGCCGTTACCAGTTATCAGATCAATATTTGTTGGACAAGTTATGGAACCGAGCATGGTTTTTGTTAATTGATGTAGCACAAACACCAGATGGGCGTGATGCTCGAATAGCATATGAGACACTCCAAACTATAATGGCCACTTCTCCACTTAATATGGATATTCTAAACAAGCTGATGAGAACGAGAACTCTTTCTGGAAATGACTTTTACGATAAATCGCGCGTAGAATTCCGATGTATGAGGGTTAGTTTACTTGAAATTATGTGTTATCGAATATTGCATGTAATAGAGCAAATGTCTTTGCAAACTCAATTTTTAGGTCGCACAAAGGTGGCAGACAGTAATCGTATCTCACTTATAGAATTGTTGGAGTTTTGTAAGAAGGAGTTTGATATGACTTATCAGGCAGAAAATGATCTGCTGGTAATTGAAACAATAAAAACATCTGCTGCAGTTGCTGCCATCAGAAAATACAAGTCCCGAATGGAGAGGTTCAAGGGGCCCATTAAGTCGCCAGATCTGAATTTAATGTCAGAACCAGCTAGTTCTTCGCTGGCAAAACAGACTTCACATCATAAGAATGGCTCTTTACTAGCTAAATTCTTATTTCCGCATAGAAATCGTGCGCCTAAAGTAGTAAAGAAGAGGCCACATAATGGGTTTCAAAGTCATGGTCTAGACATTGTCCGATCTCGTTCTCAAGAATAGCTTGGCAATTGGCAAACTCGGATCTGGCCGTTGATCGTAGAAGGGAATATATATGAAATTCATAAATGGATTAAGCAATATATTAAATTGGTTATGCGTGTGTAATTTATCTGAGAACACAATTATAATTTGAAATAGTCATAAAGTTTTAAATCAAACTATTCTTATTTGTATCTTCATCGACACCGATGACTTTGGCAATTTCACTAGGGGAAGGGATATCTTTACCCGTGACAGCTTCAAGGATTTCTTCAACAGCAGCTAAATTTCCAGTAGACTCTTCAGAAGATGTTCCAGGATCAGCGACAGTAGGAGCAGCAGCAACCACAGAGGCGGCAATAGCGGGAGCAACGGTAGTAGCATTGTCAGCAGCGTCAAGATCGGCTTTTTTCTTAGCAGCGGCAGCTTCAGCATTGGCCTTCTTTTTAGCAGCAGCAGCAGCTTCTTCTTCAGGAATACCAGTAGCATTATCGATAAATTCCAAAAAAGCTATTTCCTGTTTACTCTTTGCATTTCTTTCCAAATATTCTGCATAAGCATGGACATTCCAAAGGAAACCATGAATCACATATGGGAGAGCCATTTGAACATGAATAGGTAATCTTTCATTAAAGGTAGTGATAAACACAGGGATCAATCCAAGTGCAGCCAGTTTGGAGAAAAGACGTTTCATCGGTTGATAGATGTTCTTACGCTGCTCATGGTCTTCAGTTATATATTTTGGTCTAAGATGAAGACCTTTCCAAGCAGCAATGATGAAAACTGCTGCCAGAATATCCAGTAAGATCTTAGAGTAAATTGCAATATCAAGCGACCATACTAATCCCATAACCAATAACCATCCAAGGCCAAGAATTGGCATGGTAGGCCTAGAAAGCCACCATAGCACCTTATCAGTCAAAGTGTGTTCGTGAACACGCGGAAGACGAAGCTCTCGAGACGCGGAAACATAAAGCTGGCCCGAGAAAGAGGCAACTTGGGCCCACCATCCGGCGGTAGTAGCAGCTTCAGGTAGAAGAGACATTCAATGCTAAGTGAGATATACTGCTAATATTATGAAAACAAAAGTGCCATCGTAGCTGCTATATATATGCTTGAGAGAGCCACAGTATGCACGCTTGTGGGTCCGATAGCTTGAACGCCTCCTTATTTTGCAGACTAGAAAAGTAAATAAAATATCAACAGCTATTAGATTCTGTGTAATAGGGGTCAGGTCCGGGTTCAAGCGAAACTTGGAAACGAATAAACGATAGGGAACACTGGACGAGCACAGGTGTTGTTGATTCTGGTTTGGTTTTATTTATGGCTGGATGTATCAATCTCCAACCCATTTTAAGGGGTACACAAAATTGACTATGCGTTGGCAATGGTGATCGTCATAAAAATGTACCAGATTAATTCTAGGGACGGAGGATCGTTACCATTCTCAATCTCGCCAAAGTGTCTAATTGGTTGATTTCGGATCGATCATCGTGAGATAAATGCGAAACTGCATGAAAGATTCTTTAATCTTGGTTTAGGGTGTGCGAGAAGAAATCAAATTTTTGGTATAACAGGTGAGAAAGAACTTAGAACGTTCGAGAGAACCTTATTTCCTATGTAGTACTACTATACAATATCGATATCAGTTGTTCTGTCGATGAAGGCGTATGATGCCATTCGCCGTCGCCCAGCAGGAAGATTGTAGAAAAATAACTATTAATTAAGAAACGTATGGTAGTATATCACTGCCTAGTCGGGCTCGTGCTGGACCCTAACCGCTATCGTATCTCGCGCGGTTATTTTTAGCTTATCTTTGTGTATCTCTTTTGTTTGTGGGCCGAGCGACAGTATATAGAGTTTTGTTTCTGAAATAGGAGGGCATTTACCTTGTAGTTTAAAATTTTGCTTGGTAGTTTGCTAATTTAGAAGTACGTATATCAGCAATACTCTTACAGAAAAGATACCTCAACTTTAATTATCACAAACGAGAACTCTGGCAATTGTTAACGATTCACCTCCATTCATGCCATCTTCAACCTGTGCCCAAAAACAAAAGCTTAATTCAGTTCCTTCCTTCATTGGTTTACGGTTTTTTGCCATATGAGCCGCAGCCGATATGACATTGCTGAGCAATGACGTCACATCAGGTTGCCTCGTATATATATATCCAGATGGAATCCAGATCAGATAGAAATAAGACACGATTTCAAAACTGAAAGAATGACTGTTGACCTTAATCTCGAAGGTTATAATGTCGTGCGCCAGTTATGGCTCATGTTTTATGATAAAAAGGAAAATAACTTCATCTGCCATAATAACTCGGGTGGTCCATACTGTAAAGAAGGTCGATATACCCTTTGGCCCATAGCAGTGACGGTGCAGGCAATTGTTGATGCACTTCGAATCTTTCCAGATGAGATCCGACCCATGCTTGGGCCTGCTTTTAAAGCATTCGATGCATATTATTCACCTAAACATCACGCTTATTGTGCCTCGTTCAACTTCAATGGCAATGAAGATATCTACTACGATGATAACGCCCAAGTTGCTTCTTGTTTTTTATCGGCCTATGAGGTGACGGGAGATCGGTATTTTCTGGATAAGGCAGTTGAAAATGTTCATTTCCTAATGACTGGAGAAGAAAAGGGTGCATTTGGTGGTGTTAGATGGCATATTCAAAAACAAGGATCCAATGCTTGTACTACTGCTGAAGTAGGAATCGCCTGTATACGGTTATCGAGGTTTGTGCAGAATAACCGACCTTATATTGAATTTGCGAAAATGTGTGCTGACTGGCTTTTTGAAAGAGTTCAAGCGAATGATAAGCTCATATGCGATGGCTTGGAACCCGATGGAGATCATTTCAAACGTAATGAGACAAAATGGACTTACAACCAAGGTACTCCACTTACTCTGTGCTCGCTCATCTATAATGCAACCAAGGAAGAAAAATACTACCAATATGCGGAAGGATTAGCTCTTGCGGTCACCGATCATAATACTGCCATTTTTGACCGAGATACTCAGAGAATGGAAGCCCGTCATTATCGTGATTCAACTTATTTTTATCAACTCTTGGCAGAAGGATTGGCAGATTTTCTTCTCTTTTTCGGCAAGAAAGCCCCTGAACGTGTTACTGATCAGATTCGAGGAGAACTTCTTCATACAATAAAATATGTTTACAATTATATCAGAGATGAAAAAGATGGTCTTTACTTTCAACTGTTCTCTATCTACGAGATCGACCAGAAACGGGCTGACCAGTTCCGTGAGCTAACTGGCGAAACCCATAAACCTTATAAACCTCATGAAGGTGAACGTGAGAAGTCTGACGATCCTGTTGAAAAACGTAACCTTGTAAAGTGTTTAATGGGATGTGGAGCAGCAGCTAGAGTATTGTTCCAAACTGCTAGAGTTCATCCAACAATTGATCCCAACTAGATAATTTAATATTTTCATACGGCAGCTTTAATATAAAATGTAGAATGAACACCTATATATTCTATCTATGGCCCTTCTATTTATATTTATAATATAACTTCAACTTTTTTTTTTCTTTTTTAATGCTATTTTGCCAGCGAGATTCTGCGTCGTGAAAAGCCGCACCATGATATAAGATATCGATATGTATATCGCGCCGCATCTCTTAAGCTATTGTTAATGCTTTCTCCTCATATACATTTCTGAAATCTCATCATCCTCATTCTCTCGTTCAGTCGAAACAGCAACATGTCGACCCAAACAGATTATTTGGAAATCGAAATCGATGAGGATCTCGAGTTAAGAAACGAGAATTTTTTGAATAATGAACAGAAGTCTACTACTGGTGACAGTATGGAGGTTGAAGTGATCTCTACAAATGAAACAGTTGCTGAATCTGCACAAAAACAGGAGCACAAACAACCTCAAGAACACAACGACTCACCCGGTCAACCCGAGATCCGACCTTTAGCAGTTCATCTAATAGGAGTGAATGATTTATCTACAGATGAAGTTGAAAAATACGTGGGGTATTACTATCCTCGCATCAAGTATAGGGTCCAGTGGGTAGATGATAATAGTTGTAAGTCATAAAGAGCAGTGGATTAAAAGAAGTATACCTTTCTAACGTTTTATTATCCAGTAAATATGGTATTTGACGAAGAAGAACATGCTAATGATTGTTTGGATGCTTTGACATCGGAAGCGGTTTATTATGATGGCACAAATATCTCCAAATCAGAAATAAGGCCAGCCAAATCATATCCATTTAAAGATGGCATCACATTAACGATTCGCCAGGCGCTTGAAACAGATAGAAAAGTCAAAGGGGCTCGAGCCCGTAGTCGATATTATCTGTTCAATGGTGAACCATCAAGAGAAGAAGATGAGCTTCGATTTAGTTTAAATTATTTTGACGAAACAGATCGCAAAAGCGAAGAAGAAAGACTTGCTGCCAAACAATATCGATACAGGATTGTCAACAAAGACAATGACGGTAGCGATTTGTTTCCTAGTAAAGTACCAACAGTTGGCGACAGCATTAGGCCCAAACAGAACAAGCAAAGGAAACCAAGGGACCGATCTGAATTGTTCCCTGACAAAGTTGGGAACGGATTTAGAGCTGGGTTGGCAGCAGCAGGGTTGGTTCAACAGAATGACAATGAAACCAGGCAAAGTGGGAGTACTAATATTTATCGTGAGAGAGAGAGAGATTTAATTGATATCTTGAATAGTGGAAAAGAAAGGAATCGTCGAGGAAGAGGTTCATATGATCCAATAAGTCGAGGCAGGCTGGATCGGGACTTATCCCCAGTGAAGAAAAGTAAAGATTTCGCTGATCGTTTGGATTCCGCTTGGGTGAAGGGAGATCTCCTGGAGAAATTGGAGGGCGAGATGCTTGAAGGACGTGGAAGAAGCAAGCGCGGTGGAGGTGAAGGAGAAGGGGAAGTTGAACAAGGCAGATACATGTCGAATAAGGATCGTCGCAAGGGTAGACGTAGGGCTGCTGATTTATTTTAACTACGTACGTAATAATATATAATGTGTATCTACTGCCGGAGAGTGGATAGCCGTGCATTTTCCTCATAAGGTAATCATGCCAGGAAAGTGATGAGGATGAGATGTTGAAGAAATCTTGTCAGCATTACAATATGGTTGATCTTGCCAACACATTATATAGGGTGGCCAACACTCCTATGGTTTATGAGAATAGCAGTCTACTCGACGAAGCGCTATCAGTGATGCCACTAGAGCGATTGTATAGAAGAGCACAGGAGAGAGAAGCTGAGGATAGCTCATGGGGACTACAAGATTATCTAATAATGGAGCTACTAGAGTGGTTCAAAGAAGATTTCTTCACGTGGGTTAATAGCCCAAAATGTGATTCCTGCGGTGTATGTCTATGACGTGTGACGCCTAATGACGCCATCCTAGCGCTAACAGAGTTTTAGCAAGAAACAGATGCGATCAATAGAATTAAGCCATCAAGTGAAGAAGCCGCTGATGGTGCAGGAATAGTAGAGTTGTATAGATGCCGTGGCTGTAAATCGACTACAAGGTTTCCAAGGTATGGGTCCCCGCGGGTATTACTGAAATTTCGTAAAGGACGATGTGGAGAGTGGGCTGACGTAAGTGTAGTTTCCATGCCATCGCTGAGGGCTTAGCTGTTGGTTATTGCTCTACGATGCGAAAAAAGGCAGTCACCGTAGGCAACTTGTAAATACAGGAGGTGAGGCCTCTGCCAATGGGAACACAACAACGATAGCAGCCAACTAACGGAAAGTGTTTCACATTGCTGTGCCGAGCATTGGGATCCAAAGTGCGATATATCTGGAACAGCGAAGATCATGTCTGGACAGAAGTATATTCTGACCATCAGGAAAGATGGATTCATGTGAGTGGAACTCTGGGTCAACAGATGATCCAAATTCTAACGTTATAGGCTGATTCATGTGAAAAAGCTTGGGATAAGCCCTTGTTATATGGCCAAGGATGGGGGAAGAAGATGGCTTATGTGATTGCGTTCTCAGGTATGTTACGATAGTAACCAAGCGAGTATATAGAGCCGCATATAGTAATCTCGAAAGGACGGCATATCAAACGATAGCTACCTACTAACATAAATATAGTGGAGGGCGCAGTTGACGTCACCAGAAGATATGTTCGCGATAAATCCAAAGCTTTAGCCAGGGACAAAATCTCCGAACCAGACCTGAATAATGTTCTGTTTAGGATATCTAGTGCTAGGAGGATAAACATGAATCCTCATGAGATAATGGTGTTGGAAGAGCAAGACGCAATAGAACAGGCTGAACTGGCGTCACTTGTTGATGAACCTCTCTCAGCCCCTTCTACGCTTGAGCTAGGTCCTCGTGAAACCGGACAGGGCGAATGGACTCGTTCAAGAGGCGAGGACGGATCCGATGTTTAGGGTGTTTAGGATGTCCTATACTTCTTAATTTGGGTGGGTGAACTGAACTGTGCGAACCTAATGCTTTTATTTAATTTCTGTTCGTACGAATGCTTCTCTTACACTTTATTTTAATATTCAGACGTGATTGGTAACGTCACCATTAGTGGTAATAGATTTGAAGTAGAAATATGTTACTTGATCGTCATAGATACGAAACACTTTATAAAAATATATGTTCAATAAAAGAATTAGAACACTCAAAAAATGCCATTGTCAATGGCGTCATAAGCAATGCTTCCTAGAACATATAGTGATATAAGACGATGAAACGAACATAATATATGAAGATAAAAGATATCATCTTTGTCGCATAGGCAAAGAAGGGGAACTTGAGAAGGGAAATCAGTTCACGATTCATTCGAAATATGCACCAAGCACCCAAACGACATTGATATTCACATTCATTCAATTCACTGAACCAAAAGCTGCTAGATCGATACTGAAGTCTACGTAGAACTTTAAGTCATAGAGACGATCATTTTATCCTGCTCTTGCTACAGATTTGCTACGTTAAGGAGATCACGGGAAGGAGGGAGGACTGTGGGGACAATTATAAAAAGAGCAAAAAGCCTCGCTGACAATCTTAACTTCTGGTTGCAATACGAGGCATTATGGAATAGTCACACACAAGCTGCTCACATATACGTGATTAGCCAAGTTTTAACTTCATAGAACAGGGCTTTTACAAAGCTGGTAAGATATATGTGTTTCGACAAAGTGTGCTTGTGTATACAACTTATGCGCGCGCTACACTACATAAGCTTAACGTACGGCTGAATATCGGCAAGAAGTAGATCGTGTTGAATTCTCTTTTGGTAAGTTACACCTTATACTCCGTTAAAAGGATATAACTGTACCGGGAATTTTCTATAATGCCTTATTAGTTAATATCGCGACCTGTGAAAATATGGAAATATTACAGAGAGCAGTAATTGTTTACCAATTCTTAGATAACGATAACTAGTTGGAGTTGGATTATTCAATGAATTGTTTGAATAAACGATAGCGATACGTGTTTAGCAATTCCCTAGTAGCGATTAGCTTGGGAATTGAGAAATACAAGTGAGCCTGGTGTTTAACAATTCTCAGTAGATAAGATAAACTCCTAGTTAAGTGATCGTATTGGAAAATTGAT